>JAUPFV010000004.1:77941588-78164088 GCA_036936605.1 Limnanthes douglasii subsp. nivea
AGTTGATTAGAGATTTGGGTAGCATTTAAGTCTTGTTTAAATTTGCATTTGTGAGTCCACTTTGCTAGTCAATTTGCAGCAAAGTTTTAGTCCTGAAAAATATGAGTAATTATCAAACTTGGAGTTATCAATTTCTTGCAACATTATAATAAAGAAGATAAAAACCATGGAAGATTATGATTTTTTAACATAACTATTAGAATGTTATAGTCACTCTATACATCCAAGTTAGATATTTTCATATTAGAACATAGAATAAAACCATCAAGTAGTGCACAAAATTCAGCTATAATAGGGGTCTGTTTACCATAGAGGCTACCAGTAACTGAAATGATTTATCTAATCTTGTTCCTTATAATATCACCTCCACTTGTTTCCCTAGATACAGAGCAGAAGCCATTAATGTTCAGCTTAAGTCTTGTGTCAATAGGAGGAGACCAGTTGATAACTATAATCTTTTTAGGCTGATTAAGGTGATTGTACCAACCCATTTTATAGGCAAAATTTGAGTTATTTGTTCAATGTTCTCTTTCGAGAATATTTGCAACATCAAACTTTAGGATTGTATTTTTTATTTGATGAATATTAGTAGCAGCAGTAATGCTTATCTGCTGATATTTTTCTTTGTTTATGTGAGAGCACATAGACCAACGTATAACAGGAGGGAGAATGGTATGAATATGGACTTCTTTAGAGGAAGACGAGAACCAAGTCCTAATGATATGATTTAGTGTCATATGCTTGACAATTCTTAAGTTAAAGATGCAACCAAAGTATTTTCATATATTTGGAGACTAGGTGATTTCATGTCTCATAATTTTCACAATAATGGCATTTGTAGACTAGAGTTAGAATTTTATATTGAAGAATTCAACCAATAGAGATCCAGTTATTCATCAGTCTCCAAAGATGGAAAGAACACTTCTTTGGAGTGATGTTATTCTAGATTGTCTTGAGAAGTATGGATTTGGTTCCTTTGATTCTGATATTTTCCCATGTAGCTTTGGTGTTGAAATATTCATGAGAAGATAAAATCCAATATATTGCATCATTTTTTGTTTCATTGATATAAAAAAGTTTGATTCTTTCTATGTCCAATGACAGAACTGTGTTGAGTAGCTTTAATGTATTCCAGGTTCATTGTGCCCAGTAATCTTTAACGTTTTCTTGTTTATACCAAAAGTTTGATTCTTCAATGTTATGGGAGATAAGTGGATGACTGTTACACCATTTATCTAACAAGAAGTCTAGATCTCATTTCCTAAGCTTCTAAAACATGTAATCCTCGGCTATATGCCTGACCTCCATTAGTCTCTTCCATATGTTGGATCCTATAACTTTTATTTTCACTTGCATATGGTGATGGACAATGCATATATTTAGACCATAGACTCTTCTTTTCTCTGAATTTATACCAGAGTTTGCAAGAGAATGTTTGTTGAGTGTCTTCAATTCTTATGATATTAAGGCCTCATTCTTCATATGGTTTACATATAGATCTCCAGTTGGTCCAATATATAATGTTGTGTTTCTATTTGAAAACCAAACAAAATATGTTGAGTATTATTTATATTATGTTGAGAATTTTTTAAAAAAGAATGATACTTTGCTGATGGTAAGTTGGTATAACAAAAAGAACAAACTAAATTAGTGTTAGTCTGCCACCAAATGAGAGCAAGATATTGTCCTATTCTTGAATTTTCATTCTTATTTTGGTCACTAAATCTTCATAGAATACAAAATTGCTCCTAAGTCTTTGGGTGATCTAAATAATATTTTTAACTTATTTATACATATTTTAATTTTTTATTTATTTTTCATAGTCGTAATATTTTTTATTATTATATATTGTGTTGTTATGCCTTTCCATTGGTACCTTTCACATTTGTAGGTGTTTAGTATATAGTTGAAACTACAATATGAGACTTTACTGAAAGCAATGGAGGCGCGGTAATCATGTTTCTAATTCAAACTTAGGGAGGTGGTTGCTACCAAAAGGTGAGAGACTTATCCTAAAAATCTTAAAGTTGTTTTGGTTCCACGTCTAAACGGTATGTCACTAATGGTGTCGCATCCATCCACAGAGTTCTTATAATTCAGCTATTGGATCTTCCAAAGGTAAAACAATATTGAGGTACCATATTTTAGGATTCGACATAACGAGACTGCTAATTGACTGCTACATTACGATGGCATCTTTCAAGACTTGTAAGTAACAGGAAGTCCGTATAAGCTGATACTTTATTTTAGTATCATGTTTTATATCTCAAAGTAGTGAATCCGCCAAAACTAGTACCATATTCAAACTTCATGTCTCATACACCTATTTCGGTCATACTGATCGAACAAGGGGATCAATTTTGTTAGGAGGCGCGTCTTACAGAATTTATCTTATATATATATATTATAACTTTTTAACTCTTGTCATTTATTTTGTTGGCGTAGTTGTTCAGGTCTTGTCTTCGTATGGATTAGACAACCCTACAGACGTTTGTTTGTTTATATATATATATATATTTAGTTTTGTCATCATCTGCATGGGTCTGCCATCGTATGAGTTGGTTACTCCGACCTTTTTTTTACTTATGTTACCTGGGAGACATTATTTGGAAGGCTTACAACACTTCTGGTAAAACAATCCTACCACTTTCTCACTAGTCTTTCTAATTTACGTTGTAAACCATAAAGTATCATTCAATTGGTCACCTTCACATGCGTATTTTTTTAGGATTGTATGACATCGAGAAGTGATGTTGCGTGTCATATATTCGGTAAAAGTGCACCATTTGCACCTTCCGTTGAACTTTAAGTCGTCGGTCGTTGTTATCACCCGAGATGTAACATAACTGCAACAATTGTTTATTTTAATAAAATTTATAACGTCTTTGGCACCTATGTTTGCGAAGGTCTCTGCCTCAATCCACTCTGAAAAATATTCTACGATTACTAACAGGTACCATCGTTCACTAATTCCTTCTGGAAGAGACCTACCAAATTTATACCCCCACCGTTTAAATATAACTACTTCATATATATAGTTTATAGATGGACCTATGGCTTATATATAAGTTTTGTGAATCTGAGACATGTATCACATTTTAGAAACAAGATTTTGCATTAGCTGCAACGGTCACCCAGTCGTAGCATGCAAGAATTATTTATCATTATAACAACCTATTGACACAATGGGTGAACCTAACTTCTTCATTTTAGTCTTCCAATATTAAATACGAATTTTCTGGTCTCAGCCAACAAAATAGAGATCGGATCAACCCTTGCTTTAAAGTTTATCGACCCAAATAAAAAAGAAGTCGACCTACCCTTTTGGTTTCGTGTTGTAATTATATCATCCACTATAATACCTTCTATAGAAAACATAATAATTGGGGTACGACCTTACTTTTTTGCTTTGTGTTACAATGGAGCATCAGTTGTTTGGCTTTGTGTTTTAGTTCAGTCGATATAACGTTTTGGATTCGTGTTGAAGTTCAGTGATCCACTAAATTCTCTTATGTCTAGCAACATGAGTTGTTCATTTTTGTTTAGGGATAATTAAATTGAAGGGTGCTATTTTTGCACAACCCACATCAATTAGTCCCGCACATCTAATCATGGTTAGCGAGTCGGCAGTTGTACTTTCAGTCCTATGAATTTGCTCGAAAGAGACATCAGTTAATTGGCGAGCTTGGTGTATGAGTTCAAGAAGATACTCAGATAAATTATATTTTTTCACCTCAGCTATAAGGAGTTGGGAATAGCTTCATAATCAAATACATTGCACTCTAGATATTTTGTTTACGTGAAATTGATGATAACACCCTCGTATGATGACTTATTATTAGATTTTGGATACCCAACCTGTTAGAATATTAAGTGTATTAAGTTTCCTTGTTTAGGCCTCTAAGTTCTCTATATATTGAGAGCTTTACTTGGGTTTGCATTATAAAAAAAACAGTTCAAGTAAAAAAGGAACATTTTTCTAATAAACACAAAACCCTAACCGCCTCATGCCGCTACTTCTCTCTTTGTTCTTTAACATGGTATCAGAGCACGTGTGATTATGGGAATTCTGAACATCCTCAACAAAGATGGCTGGCAATAAAGTCGTGGTCAGTCAAATCCTTGATGAATTAACAATGCAGATTGCTGCTATTCTGAGAAATGGTCTCGGAACACAACAACAAACAACTAACCCCGAGAATTTATCCCTAGGGATTAAACTCGGTGGTGAAAACTATGCCCTATGGGAAAACGTGATAAAGAAATAAATTGGGGGAAGGGGGAGAGGTTCTCACATTACAGGGGAGTCGACACCTCCATCCAAAACTGACAACACATATACAAGGTGGGAACAAGATGATCAATGTATTTTCACATGGATTATCCAAAATTTTGAATCCAGCTTGGTGAATAATGTCTCGCAATATCCCACTGCAAAAGCCCTCTGGGATGGGTTAGCCACCACATACGGTTCTAGTACAGATTCGTTACAGGTGTTTGACCTTCATAAGAGGGCTAATTCATTAAGGCAAGGGTCTGATACACTTGAAGACTTGTGGAACAAACTGCAGAACATCTGGATATCTATAGATAGGCGAGATCCAAACCCTATGAAAGACCCAGAAGACATTCAGATCTACAATAAGAAGACTCAAGAACAAAGACTATATCAATTGCTAATGGCGATTAATGACAAGCTGGAACCAGTCAAGAGAGATATCCTGAAAAAAGATCCTCTTCCTTCCGTGGAAACGTCATATGCTACAATACGAAGGGAAGTGGCCATGCTTAATATACTAAAATCAAGTTCTTCTGATAGTGACTCGATTGAAATTGGAATGGGTTTGGCTGCTAAAGATTCTGCACAGAGGTATAAATTATGATCCAAAGAGAAAAAAGATAAATCCAAGTTGTATTGCACTCATTGTGGGATGAAGAAACACACTAAAGGGACATATTTCCAGCTGGTTGGCTATCCCGAATGGTGGGAGGACTGTCATAAGGAGAAAAATAACCAGCTTTTCAGATCTAATGTCAAACGGGCTTCGTCTACAAGTGGCGGTGAAGATCCGACTAAAAATGAGCAAGAAAGTGGCACTGGTTTTGGAGGAATGGCTGCGAACTCCTATGAAAAACTTGGAGGTAAAAGGCTTGAGAAATCAATGAATTGGATCATTGATTACGGGGCTACGGACACCATGTCTTATGATCCTAAAGACTTTGGTGACATGTCATCTCCAAAGAAGTCCCATATTGAGACTGATAATGGAGAAATTTGTGAAGTCAAAGGGGGGAGGTTCAATTATTTTTTCGGAAAAAATGGAAATTAAAAGCTGCCTCTACATTCCTTCACTATCCTTAAAGTTATTATCTGTTAGTCAAGTGACAAAACAACTCAACTGTGTGGTTCTTATGTATCCATTTTTTTTGCATTTTACAGGACATTTGTACGAAGGAGATCATTGGGTGTGGTATTGAACAAGGAGGTCTCTATTATGTTGATGAGGTAGTTCATAAGGGATATGCCATGCTTGCTCACGGAACAACCGAAAGGCAATATTGGTTATGGCACCGACGACTTGGTCATCATTCTTGTAGCTATTTTAAAAGTTTGTTTCCTAGTCTTTTTTTTAATAATTCCATTCATGAGAAATGTGAAACCTGCATTCTTGCAAAAAATCGTAGTGTCTCATTTAATCAAAGTAATACTAGAGTTGATTATGCTTTTTCGCTAATCCATTATGATGTTTGGGGTTCAGCACCAAATTCCACTAACAATCAAATCAGATACTTTGTTTTATTTGTGGATGATTTCTCAAGAATGACTTGTATATACTTCATGAAACATAAATTGGAAGTACCATAAATATTTGTTTGTTTTTACAAAATGATTTTGACTCAATTTGAAAACAAAATACAGATTCTCCGTTCTGATAATGGAACAGAGTTTATCAACCAAACAATGCATAACTTTTTCAAAACAAATGGTCTTATCCATCAAACCACTTGTCCAAACACACCTCAACAAAACGGTACTTCAGAACGAAAAAATCGTACTTTACTTGAAAAAACGCGTGCTATTATGATTGAATCTAGAGTTCCTCATTCTCTTTGGCCAGAAGCTCTTGCTACAACCACATATCTTGAAAATCGTCTACCAACCCGATGTCTAGGAAATAAAACTCCATTACAAGTGCTTGCCACCCAAGTTACAATTCCATCTGTTATGACCTTACCACCTCGTGTCTTTGGTTGTTTGGTGTTTGTTCATATCCCTAAAACTAGTCGAAACAAACTTAATCCGTGTGTTGAAAAGTGTGTATTCGTTGGGTATGGTGTCCATCAAATGGGCTATCGGTGTTACAATCCGGTTACTCATCGAATCCATGTCACCATGGAATGTGACTTCTTAGAATCTGATTATTATTTTTACCACCAATCTCGTGCTCAGGGGGAGAAAGTAAGTGAATCACTCGACTGGTTGCTATATGAAAGTTACCTTGAAGATGTGCCGACAGATTCGGTAGATGGCTCCACCGAACACGCCTCTTCCAACATAAAGGATACTGACGAGACAGTTCTTACCACCAATGATTCTCCCGAAGACAATGTCCAACAAGAAATAAATGCCATGGATACTACCAGCGAATCAGCCGAAGAAAATGTCCATCAAGAGGTAAACGATTTACAATGTCATAATTCACAAAATGCTACTGACCATGACATTTTAGGAAGTCCATTTGTTGAAACTCAAACTATGGTTCTTCCCCAAGAAAAAATAGAGGGGTTCCTCTTGACCGGTATTGAGCTACTATTCTCTGTGAACAAATCCCTAAAAAAGCTCAAGAAGCTAAGAAGATGACTGAATGACATGAGGCAATGAATACCGAAATTGAAGCTCTAAAAAGGATGGTACGTAGGAGAATTGTGTGTTACCACAAGGGAAGAAAGCAGTCGGGTGTAGATGGGTGTTTAATATAAAATATAAATCTGATGGCACTATTGAGCGACACAAGGCAAGGTTGGTTGCCAAAGGATATACACAAACATATGGTATAGACTACTCTGAAACATTGTCTCCGGTTTCAAAGATTGACACTATCAGAGTTTTACTTTCAATAGCCGCGAATAAATATTGGTTTCTTCATCAATTTCATGTAAAGAATGCTTTCTTATATGGAGACTTGGAATAAGAGGTATATATGGAACCCCCACCAGGGTTCTCTGATAGGTTTTAAGAAAATGAGGTATGTAAACTGAAAAAGAAATTATATGGGCTCAAACAATCTCCTCGTGCTTGGTTTGGGAGATTTACAATGGCAATGAAGCAGTATAACTACAGACAGAGTAATGGGGATCATACCTTGTTTTACAAAAAAAAGAGGAGAATTAGTCACTTGTCTTATAATATATGTCGATGATATGATTATAACGGGGAATGACGAAGAAAATATTAGCTCTTTTAGGAAAAACCTCTTCAAGGAGTTCAAAATGAAAGACCTTGGGGGATTGAAGTATTTCCTAGGAATTGAGGTTCTTAGGTCAAGAGGAGGGATTTATATCTCCCATTGGAAATATATATTGGATTTATTAGCTGAAGTTGGCATGGTGGATTGCAAACCAAATGACACTTCTATGGTTGTGAATCACAAACTAAAGATAATTGAAGGTGCTAGACCAGCGAGTAAAGAAAGGTACCAAAGTTTGGTGGGAAAATTGATTTACCTGGCTCACACTAGACCCGACATTGCATACGCGGTGGGAGTAGTTAGCCAGTTCATGCATCATCCTCAGGAACACCATATGGAGGCAGTAATGAGGATTATTCGATATCTCAAAGGCACACCAGGAAGAGGCATAATTTTTAAGAAAAATGGACACCTTGATGTTGAAGTATTCACAGATGCTGATTGGGGAGGGAATCCTAACGAAAAGCGATCAACTGCTGGCTACTTTACTCTTCTTGGAAGTAACGTGGTGACTTGAAGGAGTAAGAAACAGAAAGTAGTATCACTGTCAAGTGCTGAATCAGAATTTAGAGGAATCGTTAAGGGGATGATCGAGATACTTTGGTTAAAGAAGATAATGAAAGAAATCGGATTCCCTATGAAGTGTCCAACTCAGTTAATGTGCGATAATAAAGCTGCGACTAAGATTTCATAGAACCCGGTACAACACGATATAGAAAATCACGTTGAAATAGATAAATACTTCATAAAAGAAAAGATTGAAGATGAGACAGTCGAACTTCCGTTTGTTAGATCCGAAGACCAACTGGCAGACATCCTGATAAAAACGGTTGCTGCAAGAACATTCGAATCAGTTTTATCCAAATTGGGTATTGGTGATCCCACTACACAACTTGAGGGGAGTGTTAAAATATTCAGTGTATTAAGTTTCCTTGTATAGGCCTCTAAGTTCTCTATATATTGAGAGCCTTACTTGGGTTTGCATTATAAAAAAAACAGTTCAGTACAAAAAGGAACATTTTTCTAATAAACACAAAACCCTAGCCGCCTCCTGCGGCTACTTCTCTCTTTGTTCTTTAACAAAAACTTTACAACTTTCTTCAAATATTCTTACGAGGATATACTAATTTTTGTCAGCATCACTTCCTTTAGTGTCCGGCCCTCCATTTGTTTGTATTATCCATTCCGGCTTGGATGAATGTGTAGGGCTATTCTTCCTGAAACTTTGTAATCATATCTGACAACACTTGTGCCTTTATGATTGTATAATTCTCAAAGTGGATATCAAAATATCCAAAGTTAATTTACTATTTTTTTAGCCGATAAAAAATATATTGATTGTACAAAAACACATTTTAAAAGGAAAGACTTTCGAAACCTCTATGGTATATTCTTGAAAATATGGATGCAATTTTCGTACGAGAACCACCATTTTTTGTGCCAACGTTTCTAGCTGTATTCATCGAATTTCTGGATTTATTAAAACTATTTGCATATTATTAGACGCATTAAAAGAGAGTTGACAAAGCTTTTAATTCGAGTAGACCAGTGAAGAAATTTAGTGAGTCACAAATGACTCATCAAGGAGAGTTAATTTCATTAAGAAGAGGTGAAGACGTTTTGAATTTGAAAAGACCATTGAAATAATTTACTGAGTCATAAATGAGTTATTAAGGAAAGTTAATTACTGTAATAGTTTCTTCTTCTCCTTTGTATTCAACTCTACATAAAGCGAACAACTAGGGTTGTGAATGTATCAGAAAAAAATAAGAGTCACAAAGTCATTTCTAATAAAATTGATCTGCAGCAGATCAGGATACGTAGGCACAGTTTGCTGAACTCCGTTAACAATTTGTGTGTTTGATCTTATTTCTAGTTTATATTGTGTTTGATATTATTGTTGGTTTATTGTGCCAGAGACATAGGTACAGTGTTTGATCTTACTGCTAATTTATTGTGTTTCCCAACAACATAATATTGTTGTTTTTTTTCTAATTTGATAATAAGATCATTTTTGTTTGACCCCTTACAACACTGTAACAGATTGTCGATTCAGTTATTGGTGTTGTTCATAATCAGAGGATCTTTTACATAAGACCCATTAGAACTGATATCAGAGCATCAGGATTGGTAGTGATCCAAAGGAGGTCATATTTTAGTGGGAACAATGGCTATAGATGAAGGAAATGTGAGACTCAAAATTATTGATGGTGTAAACTTTGGGTTCTGGAAGATGCAGATTGAAGATTTTTTGTACCAGAAAAAACTTTATCAACCCCTCTCAGAAAAGAAACCAGAGAGTATGAAAGATGAAGAATGAACCCTTCTTGACAGACAAGCCTTTGAAGTTATCCAATTGATGTTATCCCACAATTTTACTTTCAACATCGTAAAGGAAACAACCACGACAGGTCTTATGAAGGCTCTCTTCAATATATATGAGAAGCCATCGGCGTCCAATAAAGTTCACTTGATGAGGCGTTTATTCAATTTGCGAATAACGAAAGGCGCATCTGTAGCACAATACCTCAATGAACTTAATACAATCGCAACCCAATTGAGTTTGGTTGAAATTGATTTTGATGAAGAAATACGAGCATTAATATTATTGTCTTCTCTACCAGATAGGTGGAATGCTACTATCACGGTAATGAGTAGCTCGTCAGGAAGCAATAAGTTGAAATTTGATGATGTTCGTGACCTAGCTCTCAATGAGGAGATTCAAAGAAGAGAATCGGGTGAGTCATCAATTTCCCCAATCTTAAATACAGAGTAAAGAGGAAGAAATTCAACCAAAGGGTATGGATGCGGTAAATCGAACTACCGAGGTAGATCAAAGAGACGAGAGGTCCAAGTCCAGGAATCCTAAAAATTTCCAATGGCCAAGAAATATCGAGTGTTGTAACTGTGGGAAGAGCGGGCACTATAAAAGTTAGTACAAGAGAGAACCAAAAGACCAGGAGAAGAAGACAGAGGCAAATATCACTTCAGAAGGAGACAATGCGTTAATATCTTCCTTAGAAAACAAGGAAGAGTCTTGGGTTTTAGACTATAGAGCATCGTTTCACGCTACTTCAAGAGATAAATCTACGAGAGGTATGCTCTTGGTAAACTTGGAAATGTATATCTTGGTAATGATCAACCTTATGATATTATTGGTAAAGGTATTGTAAAGATTAAGTTGAATGGGTCTGTATGGGAACTGAAAGATGTTAGGCATATCCCTGATCTGAGAAAGAACTTAATCTCATTAGGGTAGTTGGCTCGCGAAGGCTACACTACAATCTTCCATGGTGACAACTAGAAGATTTCAAAGGGAGCAATGACGGTTGCTCGCAGAAAGAAGAACGATACTCTGACAAGACAACAAAGACGAGCTGTTCAATTGCAATAGCCGCAGGAAACGAAAATCCAAATATTTGGCACTAGAGCCTTGGCCACATGAGTGAGAAATGTATGAAAATTATGCACTCGAAGGGATAGCTTCCAAGTCGTCAGTCAATCAATATAGACATGTGAGGAGATTACATATTTGGAAAAAAGACTAGGGTCAGTTTTCAGACAAGTGGAAGAACCCCAAAGAAAGAAAGGCTAGAGTTTGTTCACTCTCACGTTTGGGGGCCAACAACCGTTTCATCTATAGGTGGGAAACACTACTTCGTGACTCTTACCAATGATCATTCTCGAAAGGTATGGTTTTATTTTCTAAAGCATAATTCTGAAGTATTTGATGTTTTTAAGAGATGGAAATCTATGGTTGAGAATGAGACAAGTCTGAAGAATAAAAAGCTCAGAGCCGATAATGGCGGTGAATATAAGGACACCAGATTCATGAAATTTTTCTATGAGCACGATATCCGAATGGAGAGAACTGTGCCAGATACAACTCAACACAATGGTATTGCTGAACGTATGAATAGAATGTTAACAGAAAGATCCAGAAGCTTTCGTATACAATACGGTCTACCGAAGCAGTTCTAGGCGGAAACATTCAACACATCGACTTACCTGGTTAACCGAGGCCCATCGGTTCTCTTAGAGCATAGAATACCCGAGGATGTATGAAGTGGTAAGAAGATAAAATTATCATATCTAAGAGTTTTTGGTTGTACGACATATATTCATATTAGTGATTAAGGCAAGAACAAACTTGATCCAAAATCGAAGAAGCGTTTCTTGATCGGTTATGGTGAAGATGAGTTTGCTTATCGTGTTTGGGATGAGGAAACCAGAACGATGATCCAAAGTAGATACATGATCTTCAATGAAACAGTCATGTACAAGGACATGCATAAAACCGGAGAAAATGACTCAAAGTCGTACGAGTTAGTATTTGCAGATGTCAAGGGCGTCCCAGATAATCAAGAAACAGAGTAGATCAGATTAAACCTTCCGTAATGAGAGTAAATTGGATATACCGATCGACAACAGTCTGAAACCCTAGAACCAACCAAGGTAGCTCCTGTTTTGAGGAAATCTTCCCGAACCCTTGTGCCTAACAAGAGATACTTTATTATTTGTTACGGACTGATGGAGGGGAGCCTGGATGTTTTGATGAATCTTGTGATACCAGTGATGCTAGCAAGTGGGATCTTGCCATGAAAGACGAGATGAAGTCTTTAATATCAAATGAGGCATGAGAACTAGCTGAATTACCAATGGGTAAGAAGGCACTTCATAACAAATAAGTATAACAGGTGAAAAATGAGCATGACGACTCTAATAGATACAAATCCCGACTACTTATCAAAGGATTCGAGCAAAATAAATGAATTGATTACACCGACATTTTGCTCTAGTCATGAAGCTCAATACTATTAGATTAATGTTGAGTATTGTTACCATTGAAAGCCTTTATCTTGAACAGTTAGATGTGAAAAATACATTTCTCCACAGGAACTTGAATAAGGATATATATATATATATATATATATATATATATATATATATATATATATATATCAACCAGAAGGTTTCTTATAAGAAAGGAAAGAAAACATGGTATGCAAACTCAAGAAAAGTTTGTATTGTCTAAAAGAAGACCTAAGAGAGTGGTACAAGAAATTTAACGGTTTTATGACCAAAGAGAGCTTCCAGAAGTATAATGCAGTCCACTGTTGTTATTTTAAAAATAAAAGTCCAGTTATATCATTTTGCTACTCTATACTGATGATATGTTAATAGCAGGTTCAGATATGAATGTTATTAGAAAATTGAAGCAACAATTGTCAAAAGAATTTGACATCAAGGACTTGAGTCCGCCAAAGAAAATTCTTGGAATACAAATCACAAGATATAAGCATAGAAACATTTTCTAGTTATCACAGTCAAAGTACATCAATCGCATTTTGAAGAGATTTAACATGGCTGATGCCAAGCTAGTTAGTTTACCATTAGCAGGTCATTTTCATTTATCCAAGGATCAATTCCCTCAAACGGAGTAAGACAAAGAATTCATGGCTAAGGTTCTTTACCCCTCAGCTATTGGAAATTTGATGTATGAAATGGTCTGTATGAGACCAGATATTAGTCATACAGTGGGAGTTGTGAGTAGATTTATGTCCAATCCTGGGAAAATTCATTGTGAAGCTTTCAAATGGATTTTGAGGTACCTACTAGGCACCACAGATTAATGCTTGTATTTTGGTAAGGGTGAGTTAAAGGTACAAGGCTACGTAAATGCAGATTTTGGAGGTGAAGTAGATCACCGGAAAAGAATCACCGGCTATATATTTACTATTGGAACTAGAGTTGTTAGTTGGATGTCAAAGTTACAGAAATTTGTCACTCTATCAACTACAAAGGCTGAGTTTTTAGCAATGACTGAAGCCAGTAAAGAGAATATATGGCTTCAAGGTTTGTTAACCAAGGTGGGATTCAAACACAAGAAGAACATTCTGTATAATGATAGTCATAGTGCAATTCAGTTGGCAAAGAACTTAACATTTCATTCGAGAACCAAACATATCGGTCTTTGTTATCATTTCATCAGATCTTTATTGGAAGATGAGGTATTGATACTGGTAAAGATCCAAAGAAGCAAGAATCCAGCAGATATGTTGACAAAGACAGTAACCATTGAAAAACTGAAGTTTGTGTTTAACTTCAGTTGGTTTGCAAGAGTAACAAGACCAGAAGATCTGCTACATAGATCGAGGTGTGAAGGCAGGTTGAAACCAGTCTTCAAGTAAGAGATTGTTAGACTCATTAAAAGAGAGTTGACGAAGCTTTTATTTCGAGAAGACCAGTGAAGAAATTTAGTGAGTCACATATGACTTATTAAGGAGAGTTAATTTCATTAAGGAGATTTAATTTCATTAAGGAGAGTTGAAGACGTTTTGAATTTGAAAAGACCATTGAAATAATTTAATGAGTCATAAATGGCTCATTAAGGAGAGTCAATTACTGTAATCCTTTCTTCTTCTCCTTTGTATTAAACTCTATATAAAGCGAACAACTAAGGTTGTGAATGTATCGAAAAGAGAAAGAAAAAAGAGTCACAAAGTCCTTTCAAGTAAAATCGATCTGCAGCAAATCCGGAGACATAGACACAGTTTGCTGAACTCCGTTAATAATTTATGTGTTTGATCTTATTTCTAGTTTGTATTATGTTTGATCTTATTATTGGTTTGTTGTACTAGAGACATAGGCACAGTGTTTGATTTTACTACTAATTTATTGTGTTTCCCAACAACACAATATTGTTATTATTTATTTTTTACTAATATGATAATATGATATTTTGTGTTTGATCCCTTACAACACTGTAACAGATTGTCGATTCAGTTATTGGTGTTGTTCATAATCATAATGTCTTTTACGTAAGACACCTTAGACATATAGTATACGGCCTTTGTCGTGTTAATTTTTTTACTGTACCTAGATGGCACTAACGGTGTGGTCGGTCACTGCTAAATACAGATATAGGTTCTCTCTGAGGATGTGTTTTAATAGAATCTTTGATGGTGATAGATGTTTTTTTATCTTATTAAAATCTATATCGCAATATGGGTTCTAATTGAAACGTTCGACCCCTTTTCGCACTTAGAAGAACTTGGAACATTTATTACGAGAGTGAGGTATAAAATGATTTAGCGTTGCAAGTTAGCCAACTAAAATTTTGATTTTCTCAGTGGAGTAGGATGATGCCATGGAAACCATAGCTGACAGATTTGAATGGTTGAATTTTATCCTACATTTTCTTACCATAAAACCAGAAATTTAACGGATCACACCCTAAAGTGCACTTCTCAAGATTCAGTTTAGCATTTATATATTGAGTGATTGATGTCTTAGTTATATCGATCATATGATATGTTTTCCTTTTGACTAATATATCATCTATGTAGACTTTCATATATCTTCCAAACTATTGTACAAATATTTTATTCACCAATCGCTAATAGGTAAACACTGCATTTTTTATCCATAATTTATATACTTTCATTAAAATATCCTTAGTTTTTAGGGATAAAATGGTGTAGTTTTGTTTGAACAGGTATTATTATGCGTCAATAACAAGACAATCACAAATAATGTCCTTTTGTACTTTATTTACATATTCTATTTTTCAAGCAATATCAACAAGATTATTAGATAGAAAGTATGGAATAACATTAATGACAATATAAGACAGACCCACGCTAATCCTTAACTTTTTCTTGGGATGAAACTCTATTTCTTTAAAATATTAACTTTTTCTTGGGATGAAACTCTATTTCTTTAAAATATTACATTGGTTCGGCTATTTCAGGTGATTCTCACGGGTCATCGACACCGCTACCATTATGCAGCTTTATTAGTTGTACGAACAACCCTTAAATAAGATTAGGGTCTCTTGAATACTATTTTTTTTATTTTGTCGATAGAGCCTGCTGGGAATTTATTCTTGTTGAAGGATTCCATATAGCTCTCCCGTGCGGTTATTTGGCTACTTTGTCGCATACTGATCCTATCATTCACATAATATCATACGTATTGGTCGATGGTAATTACCATTACATCCATCATAATCAACCAAGACTTACTAAACATTTACTGGTAGGATGAAGACACATTAACCACCATAAAAACACACTTACTTTCCGTTGCTGGTCATGCTTCTTAATGGCTACCTCTGTATCAAACTTTCCAGTCAAAAGATGTTTCTTAACTTATGAACCCGGTTAACTTGTGGTTGTTTTGTGTATTGTAATTACATTCTTTATTCTGTCATAAATTTATTTAAACAACACATTAGCAAATATACCATTGTCGACCAATATGAACTATACCTGAACTCCAACTATCTTGGCTGCGATTATTATAACATCTTCATATAAACTTGAGTTAAATTGTGAAGAAAAAGATGAAGATTTAATTTTTGTAATTTTCAATTCCTTGATTTTGTTCAGCATACAAGTTCTGTTATATAGGGAATTGAGAATGTAACAACCTTGGGAATATTCCCATGTGAGGTTGTTACATATTGTTTGGCAATAATACTAATGCTATTCTTAACAGGCTTTAGTAACTAGAATTGGGCTTCACTACTTAGAGAGAGACCTGTGCTCACAAATGACCAGGCCCATGTAGAGATCCAAGCCTTGTCCATGACTAAACTCAGGCCTTAGATGACAACTAGGGTTTAGACACCCTCAGACCAAGACTATCGAAGTCTTTCTCTTCAGTCTCTCTGCCTCTCTTCTTCTTCAACCTGACTTCCACTCTTTTCTTCTCTCCTCTTCTCTTCTCAGGTGTGCATGGTGATCTTGTGACCAGCGCTACCTTTAACATCCCCCCTCAAACGCAGTGGCGATTCAGACAGCCCGAGTTTGTCGCGAAGGTACATGAACCGAGATGAAGTAAGAGCTTTAGTTAGGAAGTCTGCAATTTGGTCCAGTGAAGGTACGTATCTGATCTGAACCGATCCTTGTAGAACTTGATCCATTAGAAAATGCACGTCTAACTCTATGTGTTTTGTTTGTGCATGAAATACAGGGTTGGAGGCTAAGGAACTGGCCCCAAGATTATCACACCACATCACCGACGGTGGTGTGAGGGGGATCTGCAATTCAGTGAGCAGAGACTTCAACCAGATGATCTCAACAGAGAGATTGGCCAAGGTGCGATACTCCGATTCAGTGGAGGAACGGGCGACAACATTCTGTTTCTTGGATGACCAAAAAATAAGTGTTTCGCCCAGGAACACACAATACGCCCCCACACTGCGACGGTCATCTGGGGAGGAAGCCCAATCAGCATCCGAGTAGCCATGGAGTTGCAGTTGATAGCATGGCTTTAAGTGAAGACCCAGCCATCGTGTGCCAGATAAGTATCGAACGACTCTCT
Source organism: Limnanthes douglasii subsp. nivea (assembly GCA_036936605.1). Classification (NCBI taxonomy): domain Eukaryota; kingdom Viridiplantae; phylum Streptophyta; class Magnoliopsida; order Brassicales; family Limnanthaceae; genus Limnanthes; species Limnanthes douglasii. Next base: position 77,958,388 of record JAUPFV010000004.1, read on the forward strand.
TAAGACTTTTCCAGTGTCTAGAAGTAGGATTTTACTGATGCTGACTTAGACTGTTAACTGCAAAAGAAATATTAGGTCTAGTATGAGTCAGGTATTGCAGAGCACCTAACAAGCTTCTATATTGTGTAGGGCAGAACAATGGAGAACCATCAGAAGAGGAATGCTGAGTACCAGCCACCATGGGAGATGGACACGGCTTGGACATGGACAGTCCTTGTGCGCAAAGTAAGTCCTCAATGTATTTGTGTTGAGTTAGGTAGAACCCATTTTGATCACGATGAACTTCTATTCCCAGGAATAGACTGAGTGGTCCCATGTCCTTGAGTGCAAAAACAACATTTAGGTTGTGTATGAATTGTGTTAAGCATGTTGTGTCATTGCCTGTTACAAGAATATCATCCACATACACAAGGATTAGGAGGACAGTTGTCTTAGAGACTAGATAGAACAATGAGGAGTCTGCCTTAGAATTACAGAACCCCCAACTGAGTAGAGTGTCCCTCAGTCTAGAATACCAGGCTCGAGGGGCTTGTTTCAATCCATAGATAGCTTTATGTAGCTTGCAAATATGTGTAGGATAAGTAGAGTCAATAAAACCCTGAGGTTGTGTCATATACACTGTTTCTTATAGAACTCCATTCTAGAAAAGCATTATTGATATCCAGTTGCCTCACAGATCAGTTCTTAGAAAACAGTAATAGTTATGATTAACCTAACAGTAGAAGCCTTGACCATTGGACTGAAAGTCTCATAAAAATCAACCCCTGGTTGTTGATGAAATCCCTTAGCCACCAGTCGAGCCTTATACCTTTGAATAGAGCCATCCAGACCATACTTGACTTTATATATATCCACTTACAGCCAATGACATTAGATGAAGTAGAATCAGGAACCAAAGACCAGGTCTTATTAGCCATCAAGGCTTTATATTCAGTAGTCATAGCATTTTGCCACTCAGGATGCTCAATTGCCTCAGTAAAACAAGTAGGTTCAAACATATTGGAGTTAGCAGTAACTAGAGACCCTACATATGGTAGTTTAGGCTTAGAAATTCCACTACGTAGTCTAGTTTGAATAATGTGTGGGTTGGGTGGTGGGTGGTTAACAGATAAGTGTTCAGGATTAGACATGGGAAGTTCTATAGTCAAGGTAGGTGTCTGAGAAGTATTATCATTAGTGTGAGTGGGGAATTTAGAGATTTTAGATAAAGAATCAGGAGAACTTGATGAGGAAATTACCTTAGAAGGACCGGTAGGAGACTGTTGAGTGTGACTTTGTGGTTGCAAGGGAGCAGGACACAGAGGTGTGTTCTGATCAGTTGGAGCTGCAGAGTTGGACTCAACAGACGATACCTTCTCATCCATCACAAGACCTGTAGAGAGATTAGGTAACCAAAGATGGACTGAGATAGGAGACACAAGTTCACTCTGATGAGTATTAAGAAAGCCATTAGTGAAAGGAAACTCATCCTCATTAAAGACAACATTTCTAGAGATATAGACCCTCCCAGTAGAACTGAGACACTTATAACCCTTGTGACTCTGACTATACCCAAGAAAAACACATTTGACTGAGTGAAACTGAAATTTATGGTTTTGATAGGGTCTAAGACAGGGATAGCATGAACAACCAAACGTTTTGAGTGTGAGATAATTAGGAATTTTGTGAAACAGAACTTCAAATGGTGATTTATGATGTAGGATAGGTGTTGGTAGTCTATTAATCAAATAGACACTAGTCTCAAATGCTTCAACCCAATACTTGTAGGGTAGATGTGACTGAGCTAAAAGAGTAAGCCCAGTTTCAACCACAAGCCTATGCTTCCTCTCAGCCCTTCCATTCTGGGCTGAAGTATGAGGACATGATCTCCTCAAAATAAACCCACATTCTTGAGCTATAGGTAACAACATTCTGAACTCACCACCCCAGTCACTCTGAACAACCTTAATAGATCTCTCAAACTGTTTCTCTACCAAATCTTTGAACATTTTGAACACTCCTAGAACCTGACATTTGTCCCTGATAGGATACAACCAAGTGTATCTAGAGAAGTCATCTAGAAAAAGAATATAGTATTTAGACCCCCCAGTAGATTGAATAGGTGCAGGACCCCAAACATTTGTATGAATTAGATCTAGAACATGTGCAGAATGAGAAGTAGATATTGAATAAGGAAGGCTGTGAGATTTGCCCAACTGGCAAGCCTCACAGAAACTATTGGAATTACTCAAAACAGAATGAAGGTTACAAGTCCTTAGAACTTTGTCTAGCACACTTGATGATGGATGGCCAAGTTTTTGATGCCATTCATCTTTGACAGACCTAGATACAACTGTAGATAACACCCTAGAGACACCTAGATTTAGACTGCCTTGTGACTTAGGAATAGTATCCATCTTGTAGAGCCCATCTTCACATCTCCCTCTGAGCAGAATAGTCCCTGTTGCCTTGTCCTTTACCAAGAAGAAAAATTTGTGAAATTCAACAAAGACACTATTATGATTAGTCAATTGAAAAAGAGAGAGTAGATTCTTATTAATCCTAGGGACATGCAATATAGGTTTCAAGACAATAGGCTGTTTAGTGAAAGAATTTAGAGTAGACTAACCAACATGTGATATAGGAAGTCTCTCACCACTGCCAACTAAAATGTGTTTTGTACCTGAATACTCATATTTCCGAGTCAATTGGTTAGTGCTACCTGTAACATGGTGACTAGCACCACTGTCAGCATATCAGGCCCCTTCTCCTGATGTATCTTGAGAAGCAACCAAAGCATTTTGGTCACCTTCAGACCTTGACTGTTCTGATGGAGAGGAGCCCATAACTGAAGGATCATCCCTATAATAACATACAGAAGCAGACTGGCCAAACCTGTTACAGATCTGACATGTTCGTTTACTATGTGAGTACCTTCCACCTCTACCTGAGCCTCTGTATAAGTTGCTTCTACCTCTTGTGTTGTACCCATTAGTATTGTAGTTAGATCTGCCTCTATATTCTCTGCCTGAGCCTCTGTTTTGATTTTAGTAGCCCCTCTGACTAGTGTTAGTAGACTGCTGCTTCACATCACCTCTGTAAGCAACATTAGCACTAGAAAAGTTAACTGCAGTCATAGAATTCTGCAGACCAGTCAACTGCTCTAGTCCGCTCTCATAAGTGAGTAGACTAGTCTGTAAATCTAGCCACCCTAGTCCTTCCTTGTCAGTTAAACTGACAACAATTGGTGTGTATTCAGCATCCAGGCTAAGATTAGGTTGTCATGAATCAGTTTCATTTTGTTGAGGTATTCTGACATTGAGGTAGATCCTTTGCGAGTTCTTTGGAACTCAGATTTATAGTATGTTATCCTGGCTCTAGTCTGTGAGCCAGACAGTTTCCCAGCAGCATCCCAGAGACCTTTAGCAGACTCTTCCTCCATCAATTGAGCTGCAATTTCTGGGCTCATGGTGGAATATAACCACCCAAGTAACAACTAGTCCTTGGCAACCCAGTCTTCAAATTCTGGGTTGTCTGTGACATTACCCTCAGTGTCTATGACAAATTTTGAAGGATAAGCCTTCTCTCCATTAACAAAGCTCCATAGCTTATTACCCTTAATCATAGGTATTACAACTGTCTTCCACAGCAAATAATTATGTCTGTCAAGTCGAATATTATTGACATTGCTGATTGAATGTAAATGCAGGCTTTTGGCTGAGAAAGATGAACTGTTTGAAAGTATGGACCCAACTGAGTCTGTGCTCAGTGAAGGCGACTCGTTCAGATTTGCCATTGAAGGCTGAAAAAGCTCTGATACCAAGTTAAATTGTGAAGAAAAAGATGAAGATTTGATATTTGTAATTTTCAATTCCTTGATTTTGTTCAGCATACAAGCTCTGTTATGTAGGGAATTGAGAATGTAACAACCTTGGGAATATTCCCATGTGAGGTTGTTACATATTGTTACAGACTGTTTGGCAATAATACTAATGTTATTCTTAACAGGCTTTAGTAACTAGAATTGGGCTTCACTACTTAGAGAGAGACCCGTGCTCACAAATGACCAGGCCCATGTAGAGACCCAAGCCTGGTCCATGACTAAACTCAGGCCTTAGATGACAACGAGGGTTTAGACACCCTCAGACCAAGACTATCGAAGTCTTTCTCTTTAGTCTCTCTGCCTCTCTTCTTCTTCAACCTGACTTCCACTCTTTTCTTCTCTCCTCTTCTCTTCTCCGATGTGCATGGTGATCTTGTGACCAACACTACCTTTAACAACTTGCAACCATTGAAATTCGTCATCGTCAAAGATAATATATGGATAAGGCTTGCGGTATATATGGTCGAATTTCTGGAGTTGAAGCAGAACTTTTAAATCTAAAACATGAAGAGCTCAAAATACTAGCTAGCAAATCACCTCATGCAATTGTTAATAGATTTTGATCGATAAAAACCAGCTTTTATAATCACGAGGACATCCTAGAATAAGAACATCACTCCATTAGCAAGCGAGTCTCATCCCACGACAAATATCAAATTTGTTGGTTACGATCAATGTTCTGAAAATATTCAAAAGTCGGTTCATTGAGTGAAAACCTCTTGGGAGAGGAAACAAACTTATAAAACAAATCCTTCCCTTAATAATCATTAACACTTATCAGTCAAGATCATATGCTAGACAATTTTGAATCCCATGATGAGCAATATTTTAGGCTAGATAATATGACTGGAGTATTTGGTTTTGTCTTTTGGGATGGCGATATGGTAACCAGGGTTTGGCTAGTCCTTTGTGGGGCGGTAGCCGGTGTATTGATTTTTGTTGGTACCCAAACATATTTTCTTGTTGTGGCATGACCCTGCATAAACTCTAATAATTTTCCTTTATCGATTATATAATGGACTTTTTATTTGGGAGCCCAACATTTCCTGGTGGAATGGCCATATTCGTTATGATACTTGGAGTATTGTTAATATTATATTGTTGTGTCCCCCCGTGAATTGAAAAAATGGGCTTACAGAACCAAAAGAAAGTCCTTAACTTTGTTGTATAGTACCTCCACGTTATGAGTTAGATTCATGTAAGCCATGTTATTGTAATTCGGTGCGTGAGTTGGCCTATAACCATTAGGTGCATGATCATGCCCTCGACGAGCCGTTCTATCCCCTTGGTATGGTGGAATACTATAATCTTTTATTTTTATCCTGCTATTAGGGTGTTAACATATTGTGTTGCAACCTTGACCAGTGCTTGAGAACCAGATGTCCACACATGTTTAGTTTTGGTCAATTTGATTTGCGAATCCATTTGTGATAAAATTTGTCAAAAAACTAATACTTTTTTCATCCACCTTTCTAACAAAGAATATAATATCAACTATATTCGAAATGTTACAAATAATAAAACCTCATTACAACCTTTTAAAACACTCACGTGTCTACAAAATAGTGAAAGTAACCCTACTGGATCTCTAATTTCTCATGCTTATAATGTATTATATCGTCTTCATCCATTTTAATTATACTATTAGAAATGAATTGACCTCTAAAACGCGAGCATAGCTCATCAAATGTTTGGATATTCCTCCAAAACATTTGGTTGAACTAATTGAACATGCTACCTCACAATGTCATAGAGAAAATATGACAAAGCAAGCGGTATTTCCTATCATAAAATAGCATCTCATTTTTTAAATAATAAATGTGATAATCTAAGTCTCCAAAACCATCATAGTTATCCATTTTAGATGCATTAAATTTTGAAGGAAGCTCTTCAAGTCTAAAAATATATTAATATACACCGTTTTGAGACAATAGAGATAATGCTAAATCTCAGATCTGATTTATTAGGTAATAGAGAGACTATTAAATAGTCCAAAGTTGAGTAGACAAAAAGACAGCACAAAGTGAAACGACAATGTGAAAAAGAAACGAACAAATTCAAAGGACAAAATTAAAGTTTGAGATTAAATGCAACACTCTCCCTCCTAATCTCAACCTCGTTTACTCAAGTTTTTGACTCCCAATAGTTTCCTCATGTTTTCAAACTTGACAGTAGCTAGCCCTTTTGTCAAAATATCTGCTCTTTGATCGTTGCTGCAAACATGTTTCAAGACAACTTCTCCTCGCTCTACGCATTCCCTGATAAAGTGAAACCTTATGTCGATATGCTTGCTTCTACCATGTTTCAATAATGTGTTAATTGGGTTTTCAGACAGTGACTTGGGTGGACAAATTGAAGATAGAAAGAGCACAGGAGGCGTAGTTTATTACTTGAATGAGAGTATTATCACTTGGGTCTCACAAAAATAGAAGTGTGTTGCTCTATCATCGTGTGAAGCTGAATTCATGGCTGCTACCGCAGCAGCTTGCCAAGGTATTTGGGTTAGAAATACTCTTAGTCAGATAATACATGAAGCTGTTGGCCCAGTGATTTTATGCATAGATAATCGATCTGCAATCGACCTGGCTAAGAATCCTATGTTCTATGGTAGAAGCAAGCATATCGACATAAGGTTTCACTTTATCAGGGAATGCGTAGAGCGAGGAGAACTTGTCTTGAAACATGTTTGCAGCAACGATCAAAGAGCAGATATTTTGACAAAGGGGCTAGCTACTGTCAAGTTTGAAAACATGAGGAAACTATTAGGAGTAAAAAACTTGAGTAAACGAGGTTGAGATTAGGAGGGAGAGTGTTGCATTTAATCTCAAACTTTAATTGTGTCCTTTGAATTTGTCCGTTTCTTTTTCACATTGTCGTTTCACTTTGTGCTGTCTTTTTGTCTACTCAACTTTGGACTATTTAATAGTCTTTCTATTACCTAATAAATCAGATCTGAGATTTAGCATTATCTATGTTGTCTCAAAACAGTGTATATTAATCTGTTTTTAGACTTGATTTGGTATCAGAGCGACTATTAAATAGTCCAAAGTTGAGTAGACAAAAAGACAGCACAAAGTGAAACAACAATGTGAAAAAGAAACGGACAAATTCAAAGGACACAATTAAAATTTGAGATTAAATGCAACAGCTCTCAGTAAATAACCGCAAGTGATGGTGATGACTTCAAATCGGCTTTTGTCGAACGCCCAACCCATCTCTTGGAAGCATCGCATTATTTTATTTGGTTGATCGTGTGATCGGGGTCAGAAATTTGGGATCCAGATTCGTAAGTGCCCCTTAAAAATATTGGTCTGTACATATTTCCCGACTAAAGAGCGGACCGGTAGTTGTTTCTGTGCTGAAGGGGTGCAATGAAATAATGATTTTTTGTTAATGGGTATCAGTCAAAAAGTGGTTTTCTTTAGGGCAATAGTATTAAAAAGTATCTTATGTGTTTAACAAGAGCAATGAAATAGTGATTTCCTTGCTGATGGGGGACCGTTTGGTAATGATTTACCGACTGAGGGGTACGACTGTACCCCGACTGATTTGTACCAGGATGTTGACCACCATGCAGGTATGGACCTCATTGAGGATGTTATGGATACATGTACTGATATGGCCTTCCCCTTAAGTGATTGATGTGTTATGGTAGGTTATGCTCGTTCATTGTATGACATGTGTATTTTTCCGTCGTCTGTAGGTTGTTATCTCACTAGATGCAACATATGACCAAAGTCTCCCATGGTAGTTCGTCTTGACATTCAGAATGATGCTTATATTCGTATCACTTAACTGTGGCTTTAGACCATATTTTGACTGAAGATCGGTTCTGATAGTACCACTACTTCCTCACCCTGGTGTCTGATTAAGAACTTGAAGAAATGTAGCCGATATTATCGTGGGGCAAGAGAGCCTTGGACGATGGATGTGTATGGGATGCCAATGATATATCATTGCAAAGAGGTGATTTAAAATCTGATACATCATCACCCTTCATTAGATGTAAAATATGCTTCATATGCGCGACCCACACTACGTGGATTTTTCAGCGTATCCGCAAGACTAACAATATTTGACGCTCAAGTTCGTAGACGTTTCCTTGGAGGCTGTCAACTACTAGTGAATGTTCATGCCTCATCTATTTCATCAGCTTTTGTAACACCCGCACTTGATCATGTTGGTTATGTATGGGTTTGACATGTCTATCATTCTCGGACATACGGCCACCATCGTCTTCACTATAATAATATGTCATCTAATTTTGTTGGTAAATATGTGGTTTTTTTATTAGAATTGTGTTTTATGGAACATTTTTTCACATACGGTACTGAATAGATACGACAAATCTAAACCAAATGGATCAGAATAGATATTTAGAGTTTCAAGTTGACACCACATATAACAAAGACAAAAAGAATTATAAAAGAATGATTGATGACCAATCTAAAAAAATGATATTTTATTTATATAGTTGAGATGGATTTCATGACTTCTTAAGTCAATTTAGTAAATAAATATCTCTACAAATAGACTTGATAATAATTCCATACTATTTTGTTTATTATATATATTTAAATTAATAATAAAATATAATATAAAAAAAATTTATTAGTTTATTCAATAATTATATGAAACTAGATAAGAATAATACACAAATAAAACTATAATTTATTATTATTGAAGTTAAGGAGCGTTAATATTTATATATAAATTAAAAAAATATATTAATCCGTAATTATATATATTTTAGTATCATTTAAAACTTAAACAATTTTTTGATAATTAGAAGTTAACCTTGAGCTATTTTCATCACAACAATCCATAATTATATAAATTCTAGTATTGTTTAAAATTTAAACAATATTTTTATCATATTGTGAATAATCGGAAGTCGGTCTCAATCCATCTTCCGTTCAGATAAAATTGTGTTTGTCTTTCATTTTATTTGATAGATAAAAATTCAATGTATTTATTTACATTTTATATTATTTAGACTATAATATTAACTTGAGAGCTATGTTATATGACAAATTGAATTCGATAAATATATTAGAGAATTCGTCTTTTAAACATGTATTATGTGAAGGTTTTGTCGTGATAAAAAAACAATCGAAAGAGTCTCTATTGTGTTTTGCTAGTTTAAAAAAAAACTTGACGATAAATAAATTTAACTTGAAGACGATGGTGTAAAAATATCATAGTTATTATATAAGTTTTATGTGCATATAAAAAACCACTAATAATGTTTTTTTTATAATTTGATAAATTTTGGTTAAAATATTAGTATTTCATTAAAACTAATAAGTGTTTAGATGGTTTTATAAGTTTTTTTGTTGAATGATAAAAAACAAAAATAATATTAACTTTGATTATTATTTTTTAATTTTTTGGAAAAATTAGTCAAATTATATCACATTAGCTCATAGACCAACCATATCATGGTTTGATCTTATCGAACATGTAAAAAAATGATATCAACCATATTTTATTTTGAGGATCAACTTATATATTTGCACAATTATAGTGACAAACTTTTTAATCAAATCATCAATTTTGGATAGTTTTATACATTAAAAAATGATTTTTACTCACCATGATTGTTTTTATACCAATCTAATGTATATATTTATTTATGAGAAATCTTTATTGTTAGAATGTTTTACATTACATGTATAAATATTATTGTAAAAATTTATATATATCGTGGCAATCATATAATATCTACGTAGAATATCATAATTAATAGTCGTGTGTATATATATCAGTTTATTTTTCTTTCAAACAACCGTTTACAGATCCTAAATCTCTATAATCATCAAAAATTAAATTTTAGGATGTTTGAGTTAATGTTAAAAATATATTTGAAGTTTGTTCTTGAAGAGGAACACTTGACCCATCTTTATCATGTATCCATTGGTATTGTTAAAAGTAAAAGAAGTTAAAATATAACTATTTATATGTAGATTGCAGACCAGAAGCTTATTGTTGCAACAATTTCTTGTGAGAAAATCCCTCAAGTCAGTTTGGATTTTGTCTTTGAGAAAATATTTGAGATATCTCACAACTCAAATAATAGAAGTATTTTTCTCATTGACTATAAAACTTATATTAAAGATGAGGATGTCCAAGTTATCTTTTCTTATTTTGAATAAGATGAAGACGATCTTCCTTTGGTTACAGTTGAAAATGGAAATGGTACCATAGTAAAAGAAAAATTATCAAAGCCTAAATTAAAAAAAAACGCAGTTCCACCAATTTTTATACCATAAGATGACTTTGATAATTCTTAGTTTGATGAGGATGATGAATCTGAAAACGAAGATACTGACTATGTTGATGTTGATGAGATGAATGATGATTATTCTTCTAACAAGGAAAAGACTTCTAATAATAAAATTCCCTAAAAAAGAAACAATGATTCTCCACTTCAAATCCTAATCTTCTCAAAATAGGAAAACAAACAAACATGTTAAGTCAGAATAAAATAAATGCCACACATTTACTCATGTCCCAACAAAGATAGGACTTAAGCACCATATACCAAACTCGATGGTCAATTTTCTTAATCTCTTTGTTAAGTACGTAAAGTGAATAAATTTTGATATATGATTTTAAAAAATGGGTTTAGTTACAAATATTGATGTCTGATAAGGAAGTGGAAATCTAGGGACTAAAGTGTAAATAATAAATCATTATGTAGCAGATTGTAAAGTTAGAGGAGGAATTTAGAACTATGTATTTTAGTGAGGGACTAATCTGAATTAGAATCAACACTTGGATAAGATAAACGCTTTGAATGAGAAATACGATCAGAGAGAGCAGGAGATTTAGCTAGCAAGGCTGAAATCCGAAGTGAGGCAAATGAATGAACAAAATTAAGCTGGAAACCAATCTGATCGATCTTGCAGTGATCGTAAAATCAGGAGTGAACTCAAGAAGGCGCGCTTTAAAGCTCCAAAAGAGTGTCATTCATCTTGAAAAGAAAAGAAAGACAAATAAAAGTATGTCACATCTAGTGGAAATAAGATTGAGAGCTATGGATAAAGTTTTAAAAGGTATAGTGGTTCTTCGAAGGAAGAGAGGGATCAACCTCGAAAGTACACGAAAGAAAACAAATCTAGGAGATATAGTGTACCTCGATGTCTGAGAGAGTCTAGTTGGTGCGAGGGAAATACATCGAATCCGTATGATGGAGCTGATCAGAATTTATATGCGGTAATGGAAACTGAAGATCAGTATGTTCAAGGTGTCGATTGGAGGAATTCTCCATTGACAAGTGAAATCAGATCTATTACCCTTCCAAAACATTTTGACATTTCAAAAGTTGAAAATATCGATGGGATGCAGGATCTAGATGATCACATCGAATAATTCAAAAATTATATGATGAATTTCGAGGACGACGACAAGCTGGTATGTCGGGCTTTTTTGCAGAATTTTAAAAGGACAACTAAATTTTAGAGATTTTTATACCGACTTTCAAGACAGTTCGTTGGCAGTAAAGAGATGAGAGAAAACACTTACACAAATATCCAATACAAGCAAGCAGTTGGAGAAAAGTTGAAAGAGTACACGAAGCGATTTGTTTCGACAAAGGAAAGTTTGGATAACTGTGAAGAGTCAGTGGCGATGGAAGCTTTTCACCAAGGGTAATTTTCAGGAGATCTGGCTAATAAGATAACAAAACGGAGGGCTTTAGCTTTTGCGATGGAGCATTAATGGCTCAGGTTGAAGATCAAATCAAAGTTGAAGAATCAATTAAGGTCTGAGGAGCAGTAGTTAACGTTCCAAAGTATTCAAGACATACACCATATAACCAAGGGAAATCTTCAAATGCTAATCAGCAAGCGCGTTCAATGAGTAATAATTTACCACCTCAAGCAGGGGATATTCGAATCAAACACCATCTTATCAATTCAACATACCGAGGCCGAATCAGTGGACAAGGCCTGAATATTATACGAATTTAATTAAATGTATGGCTGCAATTTTGGATAAAACTAAGGAAACGTACATTTCAAGAAGCCAGCTCCAATCAATAGGTGGAGGAGCGAAACAAAACATTATGTAGATACCACAATGACATTGGTCAAAACACCAATGATTGCATTGATCTTAAAAAGAAAGTCCAAATTTTGACTGAGAGTGGAAAGCTACTGACTTATGTGAAGGCACAGGGCAGTACATCAAAAAATCCAGCATCGAATTCACAACCAACCAACCCAAATGCGCAAGGTGAAAATTTGATGATTTTAGATTCAAAGGTTGATGAACTTGATGCTGCCTTAGAATATTTGGATTTGGATCTAGATATATTAATTTTGATGCATGTGGAAGATCCAATAAAGAAGGGGCATGTTCGAAGTTTGTGTGAGTATTTTGAGTCACTAAATATTTTTTGGGGTGATTCGATGAATGGTAATACTGATAGCTCAAGGAAAAGACATATTATTAGTTTGGAAACTCCGATAGAAGAAAAAATGTCTACTCATTTGTATGGAAAAGAAACATTCATTTTATTCTGTTTGATGAGGATGATTAGCGATGAACTGCGGGGCCAAAAGAGACATTCATTTTATTCTGTTTGATGCAGTGGTCATTGGGGTAGAATTTACTGGCGTTAAGATTAGACGCGTGCTTATAGACACTGGGTTACGAACGTCCTTTTTAAAGCAACGTATGACATGATGCGTAATCCTCCTCAAGTTTCTAAGTCAAAGTGCACAATTATTGGTTTTAATAAAGTGATTGCGCATGTAATAGAAGAATTTGAGGGGGAGGTAAGTTTGGGCAAGTGAACTTTCAAGAAGAAGGTTCAGGTGCTTTCTATGGTGGTGGATTGTCCCATAAGTTATAATGTTATTTTTGGAAGGTTATGGTTGTCAATAATGTATAGCGTTGTGTCAACAGCCCATCAGTGCTTCAAATATGTTGTTAGAGATCGCGTAGAGGTCGTTCGAAGGGACCAAAAGGTTGCAAGGGAATGTTATGCCACTGCATTTCGGATTCGAGGATCCAGTAGTGGTGATATGATGAATGAATAGCAGTCAGGGGGTTGACCTCGGATTTTGATGAAAGGGTTGACGTTCCGAGGGAAACCCTAGGGTCATTAACAATAAGTGAAGAAATTGAGGAGTATACTCTTTCCGAGGGAAGAGCACTTCGAATAGGAATCTTACTGACCTTATCTTTACGTCAACAACTATTACAATTTTTTGCTCATAATATGGATATTTTTGATTGGAAAAAAGAGGATATTGTAGGAATACCGATCGAAGTGATTTGGCCTAGTTTCGTTGTTATTCCGAGGGTGAAGCTTGTACTTCAAAAGAGATGGGAATTTTTGTCAGAAAAAGCAGAAGCAATTGTGTCCGAGGTGTATCGTTTATCCAAGATCAGACATATAAGGGAATCACAATATCCTTTATGGACGACGAATCTAGTAGTGGTAAAAAAGAAAAACAGGAAGTGAAGAATGTGTGTTGATTTTACATACTTAAATCGAGCTTGTCCAAAAGACCCATTTCATGTTCCTCGAATAGACCAACTAATTGATTCCATTTCGGGAAACAAAATATTGACTTTTATAGATGCTTTTGCGGGATATAATCAGATCCAGATGGATCTGAAGGATCAAGAGTGTACTACTTTCATCACTGACAAAGGTTTGTATTGTTATAAGGTTATGCCCTTTGGATTGAAAAATATTGGAGCTACTTACCAAAGACTAATTAATAAAACATTTGCCACCTAGATCTGAAGAAACGTGGAGGTATATATTGATGAATGGTGCTAAAACGTTTAGTAGATGATGCGCACTTGGAAGATTTAGACAAGGCAATTTTGAATTTACGGGCAATAATACTAAAGCTGAATCCCGAAAAATGTACTTTTGGAGTTCGATCAGGGAAGTTCTTGGGTTATGTTATCAGTGAAAAAGGATAGAAATTGACACATAATAATTAAAAGCTGTGGTGTCTATGAAATCGCCTCGAACTATCAAAGAAGTACAAGTTTTGACAGGAAGGTTACCAACATTTAACATATTCTCTAATAAATGTTTTCCTTTCTTTTTGTAGTAAGTGTGCTATTGATAAGTGAAAATTCATAAATTTCGAAGCTGATGTATTATGTCGGCAAAAGTTTGATGGCAGCATAAAAGAGATATTTGAAGCTCGAGAAATTGGAATTGGCATTGGTGGTAGCTTCTAGAAAGATGTGTTCTTATTTTCAAGCCCATACCATTGAAGTTCGGACTTCATTTCCAGTGAAAAATGTTTTACAACGTCCTGTTATTTCGGGGAGAATGACTAAGTGGTTAGTAGAATTGTGAGATTTTGATATTACATTCACACCTCAAACTGTAATTAAAGCACAAACTTTAGCAGATTTTCTTGTTGAATTCCATTCAAGCAAAGGATACAGAAGATGGCAAGGATGTTTACCAGAGAATTCGACGTGGGTTATTCGAACTGATGGCGGATCTAGTGTTTTGGGATGTCGCGCTGAATTTCAATTAGTTGCTCCATCTGGAGAAACGATGCTTGAGTCTATTAAATTTAATTTTCGCGCTTCGAATAACAAAGCCGAATACGAAACTGCTTTAGCTGGTTTGAGAATTGCGAAGATATGTGGAGCAACTTCAGTGTGATTAGAAACAGATTCTCAATTAGTAGCAAACCAAGTATCTGGAAATTCCGAGGCAAAAAAAATCGCTTAATTTTGTATATTCAAGAACTTTAGAATTTGATACTTTTATTCGATGTTGTTTTTGTGGAGTATATAAGTCTAGGAAGTAACATAGTGGCTGATTCATTAGCAACTGTTGCTTGCAAGGAATAATATCCTTGGATCTTGCTGCAAGAAAGTCCTTCGATTTTAACTCAATCAGACCAGTGTGATTATATTGAGAAATTGTGTGATGCAGTCTGAGGCGATTGGCAAACTGATATTTTGAATTTTTCATTCGAGGAGAATTACCCGAAGATGTAATGCAAGAAAGTCCTTCAATTTTAACTCAATCAGACTAGTGTGATTATGTTGAGGAATTGTGTGATGCAGTCCGAGGCGATTGGCGAACTGATATTTTGAATTTTTTTATTCGAGGAGAATTACCTGACGATGCAAATTGGTAAAAAAGTTGTGAGGTAAAGCTTTTGGGTACATAGTTTTGGATGAATTTTTATATAAGAAAGAATTAAGTAGGCCATTACTACGATTTTTGAATAGACAAAAATCACAGGAAGTTTTATTAGAGTTACATGTTGGAGAAGGATCAACACATTGTGGGTTTAAGGCATTATCTCGTCGAGTTTGCTTATAGGGTTTTATTGGCCTTCGATTATGAACGATGCCAAAAAATTTGGTTCGAAGCTGTGATACTTGTCAAAGGTTTTCTAATTCTACTCATAAGCCAATAGTTCCACTTATGTCTATTACCGAAGCCATTATGTTTGATAGGTGAGGAATAAATTTAGTGAAACCTTTGCCGATGACATCTAGAGGACAACAAAATGTTAATTGATGCAGTGGACTATTTTACAAAGTGGGCAGAAGCAGAGCCATTATCTGGAACAAAAGCATATGATGTGATTAAATTCATTTTAAATAATATTTGTTGTCGTTTTGGATTACCTCGAAGAATTACTACGGACAATGGTCCTCAATTTAACAATAAATAATTGGCTTCGTTTTGCGCTTCGAAGGAAATTAAGCAATTTTTTCAACACCTATTCATCCCCAAGAAAATAGACAAGTGGAGGTGACAAACAAATCTATTTTAGAAGGTTTAAAGAAGAATTTAATAGGGGAGGCAGGAAAGTGGCCCAATTATTTGTAAGAGATGTTTTGGGCTTAGGGAAGCTACTAAAGAAACTCCTTTTGCCTTGGCATATGGAATTGATGTTGTTAGTCCTATGGAATCCATATTTTCATCATTTAGAATAATCCAATATTCTGAAGAATCCAATGATGAAGCTAAAAGATCAAGGTTGGATCTGATTGATGAGAAAAGAGTTCGAGCTCATTTAAATGTAATCCATTATCAAACTCTAATGAGAAATAGGTACAATTTGAGGGTAAAAAGAAGGGAGTTTAAAGTAGGTGATAAAGTGTTAAGAAAAGTATTCCTATACACTAAAGAGAAGAGCCTAAAAAAATGGCCCCGAATTGGGAAGGACCTTATATGGTTATTGAAAAGATAAAGCCAAGGTATTATCGTCTTTGTCATAATCAAGGGAGAATGCTTCAACATCCATGGAATATACAACATATGATGTTATACCGGGCATAGCTATGTTGTATTGTAAATTTGTTTCTTTTGATTGATTAGCGCACTCTTTCCTACCCCGTTGGCCCAGTAAGGGTTTAACGAGGCGCTCATATTCAAAATTATCAATAAAATGCATTTTTTAACCAATGGTTGTTTATAAGTATTTATATGAACTATTTTGTTAACTGATCAAAGACTGATCATCTTTGAGATTGGCCGAGAGTAGAAAATCCTGAAGTGTTGAATACACTTTCCGAAGAAACAACCATGTTCGAAGTGTTACGTTCATTAAACACTTTATGATATTCGAAGTGTTACGCTCATTAAACACTCTATGATATTCGAAGTGTTACTTTCATTAAACACTCTACGATATTCAAAGTGCTACGTTCAATAAGCGCACTATGGTGTTCGAAGTGCTACATTTAATAAACACACTATGATGTTCGATGTGCTACGTTCATTCAAAGCACTATAATATTCGAGGTGTTACGCGTTGTAATGGTTATTTAAATTATTTTATTATTTTTTTACCTTGAATAATTAATATAAGTAATGATTAAACTTGAATATAACTTAATATAAAACATGAAGCTTAAGCAAAACCTTTTATCATTCATAATAATTTGATGAGTAAAAGAGTTGTAATACTGATATGATAGGTACGAAAAGACAATACAAACTCAAAGATAGTAAAATTATTTGTCTTTAGAGCCCTTTTCGAATGCATCTTCTTCAGACGATGAGGATGGAATAGGATCGAAGGCCTCGTTGGGGCGCCATTCGATGGGAATTTCATTCCATAAACTGGAAAGATTGATATTAGGGTACGTGGCATGAATTTCTTGAAGGAGTGTGATGGTCTTATCTACAATTAATGATAGTTGCCAACATATCTTTGGTGCACTCATCTTCCGCAGTAGTAACAAAAAGTTGTTTTTCCTTTTTAAAGTTAGACTTAAGAGTAGCTATTTCATCGGTTAAGTTTTTCTTTTATGTTTCACTCTTGTTGAGAGAAGTTTGAAGGTTATCAAAATTTTCATTTTCAGAAACTAAGTCTTCAAGGTGTTTAGTATTGAGTTGGTCAATTTTTCCTTAATATGTGGTTTTGAGTTCTTCCTTATCGATTTGATGCAGTTTTCGGATATACTTATTAAAATGAAGAAGTTCTCGGAGACATTCCGGCCTTGTCATCAGAAATTCATGAAGTGATCTTTTATGTGATCACCGACAATTTATTTCATCTGTTTCTCAGCTTCAGCAGCATGTTTATAGCGAACCATATCTTCAACCATACTTTTCAGATGACTTTCAGAGGCTTCAATTTCTTAAGTAAGTCTTTTCGCTGTAATATTAAGATTGGAAAATGGTAGAAGAGCATCTATGAATTCTTTGGAAGGCTTTTTCAGGAGGAAAACCCACTGGGCTAGGCCGAGGAATAAGATCTAAAGATATTGTAGGAACAATAACTTCAGGAGATGCAGCTTCAGAGGAAGCAGGTACAGATCTCCTACCAAAGTTATACACATGAGTTTGAATCTCTTGAATAACAGGATCCTCTTCGCCAGCAAGCTCTTGTGATTCATCGAAGTTGATGAAATTATATGGGTCGCAGTGCTCAACATCTTGGTTATCTACAACGATAGTTTCATGTTACTGGTTGATGGCGTTTGCAGTGGTATCTTCATTTTCGTTTTGACCACTTTGTTGATTATTCGCAGCTATAACTTCATTGTCATCGGACATTACTTCTTCGAAAATCTCTGCTACTTTCTTTTTCTCTCTCTTTAGCGGGATAGCTCTAGTGATGTTTTTATTTTTCAAAGGTGCAACATTTTTCATCTTTTTGGAGAAGATCATTTTTCTATTCCTTCTTCGATGATGGAAAAAGTGTTGTCTTTTGATTTTTGTTTCGAACCTTTTGGCTTCGGATTTCATTGAAGGCCTAGCACCAAATGTACTAGCTGTATTTTTATTTATTTTTTCTTCTTTTTTTCGGAAGATGATTGTCTGATCTATTGCGGATTGGTAAGAATGTTTTGCAGTCTGGATGGACCAACCTCTTCACAACTTGTCGAGGATTGGGAGGCTCCATCAAGTTTTTGGGGGAAAAGGCTCTAGGGGGGATTAGAAACAAGTGACTGTTAAGGAAATTAATGGGTTCTTTAAATCACCAACTTGACTTTCCTCATATATGTATGAAACACTTTTTAAAGCCACAATGTAATTGGCATCAAGAGTCCTTAAATTTTCACCAATTTTTGCTCTCTCTTCTTCAGAAATGGTAATAAGAGCTTTGTTTTCTCTTGGTCTGCAAAAAATTTCGTGTGCAACATTTTTGGATTCTTTTAAAAATTCCTCCTCGTTATCAGCTTTATTGTTTGACTGAGTAGCATCGAAATCGACCTTTGCTTCTGATGCTTCGTCTCTCATTTGAGGAGGATTATTCGAGGGATTTTGTTGAGACAATACAGTTGTCTCAATAATTTCCCTAGGGGGAGAAGACTTGGTACATGGATTTGACGTAACATTGGCATCATCTCCCATAGCTATAAAAGTATTTTTTCTGGAAGCTCGTGAAGGACAAGTTGAGGAAGGGGTTGTTTCGGATTGTTTTGAAGAAGATCTGTTTATTTCACAACTAATTTGAGGTGATGATTTGTTAAGAGAAGATGGAATTCAAGGTGTTATCAGCGTTCGAGTTTTTGAAGATTGGCTTTCTTCTATAATAGGCGAAGGCAAAAAGGCAAGAACTTTAGAATGATCGAAATTACCGTAATAAATGGTGTTTTTGGATGTTCCGAGGGGAACATTACTTATTAACCTAACCGTTCTATATTATTATGATCTTTCGTTAATGCAAAAATAATCGTAAGCTCTGAAGACGTTGTTGTCTGATTTTGGAGATTTAGGTTCTTTGGGAATTATGGCCTTGGATCTTCATGATTTTGGGCGCTTTCTCATAAACTAGTTGAAGGTTGACCGGAAAATATGAATTTTTCGGTGAAGGTAGCCAATAAATTTAAAGAAACCTGTGAAGGTAGCAAAAGAGTTTAGAGGTTTTCTGCTCTTTCTCTCTCAATGAATTTTGTTTATGGATCACAAGTGGAAATGTTTTATGCTGATTCGATAGAAGTTGAAACAGTTGTAAAAATACTGTATGTATTTCTGTCATTTTTCACATTCGTTGACGTTTTTATTAGCATTTTTATTTTGTTATTGTTTTCATTTTGTTTATTTTTTATTTTACAACTATTATCTTTGTTTTGTTACAAATACATCAATTTTTGCTATTATTCTAATCATCATTGTTCTAATTATCTGTATTTTTTCTATTTTTATTACTGTTATTTTTGTTATTGTTGTCATCAATATAACTTCGTTGTATTTTTTATTTTTATTAGTGTATTATTTTTTGTTATCGTTGTCATCAGTATTAAGTTCGTTCTTGTGTACCGTTATTGTTTTAATTAACGACATTATTTTTAATTTTTTGTCATCGTTTTTTGTTTATTTTTTCATTTTTTCATCATCTTGACATTTTACATTATTGCTTTTGGAAGTCTATTTTTACTATTGTGGTTAGCTTTCATCCGTTTTTATGTTATTTTTTTTATTTTTTGTTTCGTTTTATCTATATTTATTATGTTTTAAAACAAAAATTTACATTATTTTGTTAATTCTAACATTATTTTTATTATATAAATAGTTTTGTTTATTTTGTTTATCATCTCCGGTTTTCATTGTCGGTTGTAAAGTTATTCATGATCAATTTAATAAATGAAAATTTAGATCAAACTAAAATGATAGTGATTTTGAGGGTAAAAAACACCACTGATACATCATGTTTCCCACTTGTAACAAGTTCGTCCTTTTTCTTTGGGGTTGTAATAAACAGGTCTCATGTATTTCACAAAGCTTAACAAAATCTTGCTTATTGACCTCAACTCATAATTTCTACCATTAAAGCCCTTTGACCAACCACATCAGCGTCCCACGTGGATCGTTGTTGTGGCAGCAGTAAAAACTTGTTTTACTTTTACCCTAACCTTTTGACCTTAATACTACCCATAACCCGGTCATTTACACTATTTTAATCCAGCCTAGTAACCCTATAGCCTTCACTTATAACCCGATTTCTTACCCTAATATTGTCCATATTACTTTAGATCTAACCCTAAATCTCATAAGACAAGTTATAATACAATATTACAATACAATATTCAAATATCTGACATAAAAGGGTATAAAACAAAAATTTAGAAAATACTTTTTTATTACAAATTTTATAAAATAAGAATTTAACAAAACCACCAATAAAATATTTATTGATATATTTAATATTTTTAGGTTCTATTATCATTTAAAATTTTTTTAACAACAACATCCTCTCTTCCGTATGCATTATAAAATTATATATGTCTATGAAACTGAAATGATTACAAACGAGTTTTTAGGATCTTGAAAACTAATTCTTCTGGATTTTACCAGAGTTTTCTCGGGAACCAAACATAAACATAAAGAAAAGAAACTCAATTTAAACAAAAAATCATTCGTCACCCATATTTTCTCTATAACCAAACAAAAAAACCCAAAATAAAAAAGAAGAAGATTCTTCTATATAATATTGATAATAGTTAATATATATATATATATATATATATATATATATATATATATATATAACTGGGTTTTATTTTCTCTACTTGTATACAGATAGATTTTATTTTCTCTACTTGTATACAGATAGATATGGAAAGAGTTGAGTTTTTAGATGAGAGGAGAGAGGGGAAAGAAATGAGATTTACGGTTAGGTTCCGGTTTATGCCGTAATGAGAAAGGGGAAGGCTGAGATTTATGGTTAGATTTAGAGTAATGTGGATAGTATTAGGGTTAGAAATCGGGTTATAAATTAGGGCTTTAGAGTTATTGGGCTGGATTAAAATAGTGTAGATGGGCCTATCGGGTTTTTTAGTTAGTTGAGCTGGGTTATGGGTAGAATTAAGGTTAAAAGGTTACGGTAAAAATAAAATAGGTTTTAACTTTTTTTACCAGCCGTTACATCAGCGATCCACGTGGGACGTTGATGTGACTGGTCAAAGGGCATTAATGGTAGAAATTATGAATGGAGGTAAATAATGACGATTTTGTTACGGTTTGTGAAACACATGGGGACTAGTTTATTACAACCCCAAAAGAAAAAGACGAACTTGTTATAAGTGGGAAACATGAAAGATGAGTGGCGTTTTTTATCCTGATTTTGATTATTAAAATATTTTAAATATGTCCTATATAAATTTTATAATATTTTAATCGGACAAATAATATAGTTTTTACTTGGTTTTTAAATTTAATCTAAATATAAAAACTATAAAAATAAGACAAATTTACGACAGAATTAGTTCAATAGGTAATAAAACAAAAAGAAAATTAAATTTAACATGAATAATATTTTATATGTTTAAATATATATAAAATTTTATTCTTTATTTTAAGATATTTAATTGGTTTACGATTGTTTAATTGTCCGATTGGAAGTTACAGATAAAAAAGTTTATTTTTGTATTTTTAGTTTTTAATTTTTTTTGGTTTACTTTTATAACATTTAGATTTCCTAAATATGAAAACTACAATATTATGATTCCTCCGTGAATTATTTCAAAAAAACATTTAATGCATAAATTCAAAACAGAAACCAAAATATTACATTCTCTGTGAAAGTGGAGCCAAAATATTACAAGATATAAGGTGTATTTATAATTTTTACTCTTTTCCAGTTGATAACTGGAAAAGCGATTAATTAAACATGATGATATTTTCTCTACTTCTGTGTTTATTGATGTCAAAAAGCATGATCCACATGATTGAATAAGTTAAATTAGTTTCAACTTACAAGCCTAGCTTGAGATTTAGTATTTCTGCAGGTTATAAGTTCATCACTTCACTTAGCATATATGCAGGTCAAAATTTGATTATTTTTTATAATATAAGGATCTAAGCGAGACTTGAATTTGGGACATCTGTGTCCGAATCTATACCTATTTTGACTGATACAAGTAAAACCCCGCATCACATAGTTGACAGAATTTAATCGGATTTTTTGTATAAGAAATAGTAAACTTCATAAAATTATAATGTTTACTTCAGATTTTTTTTAAACTAAATGAACATTGTGGGCTGAATTTACATAACGTGGAATGAAAAAGATAAATGATTTATAAAAGAAAAAAACATATAAGACTGATTAATGGTCAATTGTGGGGGTTCGGTGCCGCATAATCTATAACGGATATCATTGACAATCTTACGCCTAACCGCCGAACAGAAGGAGTCTATATTTTGAAAGATTTTGACATTCATTTTCTTTCAAATATGGTATATTATAGCACAAAAGGCGACTCTTCTATGATGCTTAATCTCTGCTTGTCAAGGGATCCTAAACGACTACTTCATTTATCCAGTCATGCCAGCAAGCCCGCTGAGGGCATATTGAGTTTATGGGTAGCGAAATCCCAAATTTGCATGATATAATTACAACCCGTGAGAATATGATTCGTAGATTCAGAATTTATTCCACAAATGACCACAAAATGTGCTAGTGGGGTAGACCCAGATAATAAGCTTATCTCTGGTGGTCAACTTGCCTTGGATGGCAAGCCAGATGATGAATGAATGTCTCGGGATGTTGTATTTGTTCCAAATAAGAGTGGACCAGTTTACTGTGGCAAAAGATGGGCGAATGGCTTTGTAGGTGCTACTGATGGTGAAGCTTCCCTTGCTGCGGTTGAGGGTCCGGATGATTTTACCCTAACAAGTGAAGGGGGCCTTGGTTGATAAAATCTCTAATGTCAGTTTAGTGCTAGATATGAATTCTTCGTCCAGGACGAATGATAGTTGGCCAAATCTGTTCCTCGTTGCGGATAATATCAAGGACGTTATTTTTACCATGGAGATGGGCATTGTGGATAATACTTTGGCCATAACGGTCCACTAGGAGTAGCAATGAGTCACACCAAATGGATGTGGACTCCTTGTTTCCAATTTTAACTTTGTAAAACGAGACGGCTATAGGTTTAAGCTTGAGGGTCTTCCTCAAAAATCCAGTTTGCGAAGATTTAACAAGGAGGCTCCAGATGCTTTGTCTTCGAACCTTTTGCAGATGATTCACTGAGTCAAGATTGAAGTTGGATTTTTAATTAAAATGGACCATAATTTTTTTAGGGCGGCCGCCCGATTTCAGGTTTTAAATCTATGATCCTAAGGCCGCCAACTTCTGTGGGCAAGGTGATTTTATCCCATGCAATTTTTTCTCCTGTAATCTCCATGTCAGTAGTGACCAGACAAATCTTCTGAAGAGTTTAGAAAGGACCTTTAACACTCTTGCATGAAGAATAAAAATCGATGCCCAATACACCTGGCTAGCAAAGATGACCACTTTGATCAACTGGATCCTATCAGCATAAGAGAGGTGCTTAGCAGTTTAGGAGTTGAACATGTTCGTGACATTCTGGAAGAGGAGTCTGCAATCATTGTATGTAAGCCTTGAAGAGATAAGGGGAACGCCGAGATATTTTAATGGAAAGGTCCTTTCAACGAAACCTAAAGTCGAAACGATTTTCCGCTTAACAACTACCGAGGTTCCAGAGAGAAAACCCTAGCTCTTGTTAGGGTTGAACTTGAGACCAAAGAGGCAGGAAAACTCATCGAGGTCGTCTTTAATGAGCTTGATGGAGGTTTTGTTGACACAATAGAATATCGTGAGTTCATTGGCAAAACAAAGGCTTATAATCTTCTGCTTGTGGCACTCTAGTGGTAGCCAAATTGTTTATAATTTCCTTTTTCTTTCAAAATGTTTGAGAGTACTTGGATGACAACCACAAGCAGACAAGGGGAGAGAGGGTCGCCTTATCACAACCATTTTTTACCTTTAAATGATGAGGTATAGTTCATATTGATATATATGGAATACGAGGGGAATGAAATGTATTGGATGATCCATCTAATCATTTTGATGGGAAAATCTATTGCGAAGAAGACATCAAGCAACAATCTCCATCTGACATCGTTGAATGATTTCATGAGTTCAATCTTAAGGGTGAATGTAGGCCCGTATATGTTTGTGTTGTATTCATTGAGGAGCTCTATGGAGAGCAGAATTTTGTCCGCGATATTTCTTCTCCAGAAAAAAAAACAGTTATGTGGAGTCGATTAATGATGGAAACGACTCATTGATTCTGATGACCTTAATTTTGAAGATCACTTTGTAAATCACGTTGCAGCAATGAAGTTCGACTTTGGGATGAGCGTGATAATAATTTTATTCTAAGTAGCGTCCATTTTTCTGACCTCATGAAAATGATGAATAGCTTTACAAAAATCAAGGTTAATAGTAGGTCAACGGTCTTTTAAGAAACATGCATTTAAGCCATCGAGACCAGGGGGCATATCACTATCAATAAAGAAAAAGGTTTTCTTAATTCCCTATCGAGTCTTTGATAGTTAGGACTTGGCGAGCCTAATAAGTTAGAGAAATAAGATTTGAAAACATTTGCAATCCTTCTTGGTTGAGAGACAAAGTTTCCATTTGAATCATTGATGGCGATAATCGTATTCCTAGCTCTTATGCTATTATGGAAAAATTTGTAGTTGCGGTCTCCAAGCTTTAGCTAGGTTTCCCTCGAATTTTACTTTATGAGGGATTCTTCAGCTCTACTGAGAAAAATAAAATTTTCGAACACAATAATCTCATCTTCTATAAGGCCAAGATCTAAAGGGTGATCGGTCAGCCTATCCTGAGCTTGATGGAGCTCATTTCTATCCTTATCAACACGATCACTGATTTACTATAATTTCTCTTATTCCGATCATATAGGGGGAGGGGATGGATTTTGAGAAGCTTATGGATTAAGGTAGCCGTAGTGTCACTAACGAGGGGTAAATTCCAATTGTTTGAGAGAATGGAATGATAACTTGGGTGGAATTTCCATATGTTAAAATATTTGAAGAGATTTTTGATGATGTCGATTGGGGAGTTTAGGTGGAGTGCAATGGCGGTATGGTCCAAGGTACTAGGGATGTCGAAGTGAGCGAAGAAGTGAGGGAAAAAATCATCCCAGAGGTTGTTCACAAGGGGACGATTAATTTTTGAGAAAATTAGGTTGTCACTCTACTTGTTAGTCCAAGTAAATTGGAACCTAAAATGGTGAAGGTCATGAAGACCGCTCTCGTCGCATCAATCATTGAAATCTCTCATGATGTTGGTCCAAAGGTCTGTTTGATGTATCTTTTCATTTGGGTGCCTGATGGCATTAAAGTTGCTCATAGCCACATAAGGATGATCATTTTCTATTGCTTCATAAACAAGAAATATCCCTCCAAAGGGGGAGACGATCAAATGGGTCATTAAAATCGCACACGACTGTGTTATTTACGAGGTACATGATTTTGAATTCAATATAATGGGGCGAGATATTTAGGGTTTCAATTGTAAATACGCTTGGATTCAAGGAAATCTAAACTCTTCCATATGGGTGGGCCTCATGATTGGTTTTTATAGTGCTAGTAAGGGAACATAGTTCTCATTGTGCTATTTATGTTGTCAATGATAACTTGAGTCTCAAGTAAGAAAATTATGGTAATGTTATTTGACAAAACGTAGTCACGCACATCAATCTGTTTAAATGGGGTCGTTAAGGCCCTGAAAATTATCAGTTGCACTTATTATAGATAAAATTTTAAAACAATAATAAGAAAACAGAGTAGTTGATTATGGTTTCCTGCATTGCTCATATGTATGGTCCTAACATTGATACCTGAAACAGAAGCTCTTGTATGCGATGGAGGTGAGGTTACTTCAAAGGCGTAATGGTCATTCCCAAAGGCGTCCAGGTTGATTTGGCCAGCCGTAATACTATCTCCCCTTTAGTTTTGTCCAAACCGCATGTTCATTCTAACTTCTTCAACACGGAGCCTGAGACTGTCGTAGCTTGGAGGGATCAAATTGTCACTATCTCCCGAATACAAGAAAATGTGCTCATTGTTGTCTTGGATAGGCTCCTTTCCTTGGTGCTTTTGTTGGAGACAGAAGTTTCTCCCATATTGTTGCAGTTAGTTGTGGTATGCCCAAAGGTTTGGAATTTCCCGAATGTTGGAGAAAGCCATTGGTACTCAATCTGTAGGTTATGAACTATCCCCAGATAACTAATAGTTAGCTTTCCCAGGTACATGTGTGTAGCTCTCATACTGATAAAGATACAGGAAAAGCTTAGCCTTGTTTTGCTTGTCGTATATATGTCAACCTATATAGGAGTACATAAGAAGCTTCACAAGATGTTGAGGCTCATTTCTGTCCAAAACTCATGTGGTAAACCATGAAACTTCATCCAAATATGTATCGACTTTAAAGACTCTCTACTTGAGTTTTCCATAGGCTCCCAACTCTTCAAGAATATTGGATGGTCGTTGAAGAACCATGGGGACAACTCAAGAATCTGAGTAGTATTGTCAGCTGATGAAAACTTAAAGAAGAAGTTTCCAGACGGAGTTGGCTTTCTTTTCAGGAGACCTTGTGAAACCCAAATCCTTGAAGCAAGAGTCCGAACAGAGTAGAGGATCTTCTCTTCGTAAGGAAATACTCAGACACATATTTAGCCCACTCTGTACGGTCACCTGCCAAATCCTCCGACGAGAAGACCAGGTTTTCTTTATCAAACTGCTGGGAGGGGATGTTTTCCATGCTCATACTTGAGCGAATGTCTTGTTGGGGGTCGCAAATTGAGCCCAAGATTGGCTCTAAGACAGATGGGTCTGGGTTCCTCTTTGGGGGGGGGGGGCAGGCGGTCTTATGTTCACTAAGGAAACTGGGGTGCTATTGACCATGCCTGCGGTAATGGTAGAGCTTGTGTATATGTAGGAAGCTCTGGGTCTGGAGGCACTTGCCTGGCTAATTGTATAGCCACGGGATCTGGGTCTAGAAATGGAACCACTCTATTGTTTCTTCTTGGGAAACTTTCATGGTGGGGAAATTGAAGCACTCCAATAGATAGCATCTAGTTTTTGGTCGATTGAGCATGAGGTTGAGGAGAAAAGGCATGAAGTGGTTGGTTTTGGGCGGTTTGAAGGGTAGTTGAGGGGGGGGGTTGTTGAGGTGTGAATGATTGCATACTGGTTTTGAAGAGCATGGTGGTAGTATTCTGATAAAGGTTATGCTCACACGGGTTTAAATAATTTGTTAGATTATTTAGGTTTTGGGAATAGATGGGTTTATTGGTCTAGAAAATGTACTTGCCCATGATTCTTTCATAATATGCCAGGGAAAATGGAATGAGCCTGGAGGTGAACTGGGATTGATGCATGGTATGGTTGTATGTAAGGCTTGAGCAGGGGGCAAATGATAGTTTAAGGTTTGCATATATGCTAGAAGCATGACTCGATGATGACAGATAAAAGATCTCGAGTTGCTCAACCGGGGAGACTGGTGTAAGACTCAATGTGGAAGATAATTTTAGGCCAGGGATAGATGGAGGATGTACTCGAGGTTTCAAAGGAGAACAAGTTTTTGGTGCTTGCGATCAATATAGCATACTTATTGAAACTTCTTTTTCCAAGCAAGACACTGGTGCTGCCAGTTTAGATAGCTTTAAGACGGTCTAACTTAGAGGATGACAGACTAGCTTCATACTCTAAGGGGTCCTCGTTATCATCCTCGTCGATCTGCATGTTGGTGACGGACGACGGAAGGCAATAGAGAGGGGAGCTGCTTTTTGGTCTTGAGCCACCATAATGGCCATGTTTGCTGGACTGTCAGGATGACAAAGAGCCTCTTTTGGGGGAGAGTTCTTATCAGGGAAGATAGAGACCATCCGTGGGCATTGGCTGCTGAGGAACCGCTTGTGAATTAATACCACACATGAATAGCTCAAGAAGCGACTTAGAGAGACGCAAATCTAACCATTGGATTATATGAGATAGCTTGTGAGTTACACACCCAGCCCCTATAGAGTGAAAAGTTTTTATAAAGTACCAAACTCCAAATGATGGGGAGATATCCACAGTGGATACGAGTTTTTAAATATCTATATGATGGATGGGATTTCGAATGCTTCTCGAAAATCTAGTTGACACAACAACCATATGCATGTGCCTGATGAGAATAGATGGGTTAAAGCCATGAAATCAAGCTCAAAGAATGCTTTCCAAACAGAGTGGTTAGAGATCTTTGGTCTCATTCTTCTTGAGAGAGAAGACATGGAGGACGAGGGTATGCATTGTTGGTTTTTCTTGGCTTTCATCAAACAAAGTTTGGATTCATATGAACGGAAACTCAAGGTGAAATAGAAGATAACAACTTGAGCTATTTTACCCAGATTAATTACCATTAATTGAGAAAATATGATACATTTGCTATAATCACAGAAAATAATCCTATTAAGAAGCATTAATGGATGACTGAGATTACAATCAACTAGAAACCAAAAATAAACATTTATATGAATACACATAAATAAATCAGATTGAGACTTCTTCGATAGCCCATAAATGACCATCGCTTTAGAGTTCATTATAAAATTGAATCGATGGAGCGTCATGAGGTATGAGCTTTGGAACCACTTCACATACCTTGTTAGGGTATGCAAGATTCTCTTAACGACGGGATGTTTGCAGAAAGTCACTCGCTTAGCTCCTTCTAGAGAACTCGAGGTTTAGGTCATAATTTCATGCCAAGTCTGGGAATTCCTGCTTCTAAGATGCTTGATGGTAGCCTCACTCTTAATCTTCACGGGTGTCCTAGATGGAGAGGCTTTGCAGAAAGGAATATGGAAAAAGAGAAGCTGAAGCTCATTGGACCATTCCTTTAACTACTTGCAAAGAATAAAAACAAAAATCCTCAATGAGCTTATGATGAGCTTACATGGGTTTAGAACTAGAGAGTCAACTTTCATAATCAAGATGGAAGTCGAGAACCTTGGAACCTGCCTTTTAGCAGTTTTAGTCTTAAAAACATGAATTAAAATGTGAAAAAGCTCTTCATCAACAAGAATTAAAACTTGTGATGAGGGTTTTCTAAAATTAGTAGCGAAAATCAGTTTTTGAGGAAGAAATCAAAAGTTTTTGTTTGGAAAAGAAAGAGTTTCTAGAGAGAGTTTCTCTATCTAAACAATAGCCCTTTGTTTTTAACATGTGAGAAATTTAATTCAATCCAATTTAGCCTCTCCATATAATTTTTTTTAGAATTCTATTTCATTTATATTAGACCGATGAGTCTGAACCAAAATTCCATTCCTTTTTAATGTTGGATTCAATGAAGATCCGACCTGGATGCTTAATTAAAATCAATTTTTTTATTCGAATTTGAATTGTTTTTTGTGTAAAAAATATTAAATAAAAATAAAAATACTTCGTACAAATATTTGAGGTATTCCCCGATAAAATACAAAAGACACTAAAAGATTAGTCAAAATGAATTAGGGTATACGACTCTAAACCATTGTAAAGTAGAAAATAAATAACATGAAAACATAGGGATAAAGTAAAACAACAATAATACAGGTTAATCAGTAGATCTAAGGAGATTATAAAAAAAAGAATCTAAGGAGGTCATTAGCAAAAAGAGGACATCGAACAAGGCCAAAGATGAGAGATAAGAGATCTGCAAAAGACAAACAAATAAACAAGGTAATAAAAATTAGAGAAATTACACAGACCAACTAATCTTGGTCTAAAAGTATTATAGGTTTGAGGGGAATCCATCTTAGAAATTAAACAAATTGCAGTGGCATATAGACCTTGAAGGATAGGGTGATTGTGGAAGAATCCAATTATTATTGCACAAAGGTATATTATGGGCAAATTAAATTGGAATAATTTTACATTAAAACTATCTACTCTAGCAGCATTGTCAGAGCTCAATGTTTTAATAGAACTGTAGATCTCATTTTCTAAAGTTAACTTCCTAAGGTTTTTGTTATCTAAACTAGAGATCATCTTTGGAATGATGTTATGAAGTTCTGCAAACTTTTTTAGATTAGGTTGAGCTGATAAACGAGCCTTGAAATGATCCTCAACTGATGTAGTTAACGTTGACTGATCTCTAATCCATGTGTCTCCATCCAAATTTCTTTGAATCATATTTTTTTTATTCTCTTCTCAACATAGTTGTGAAAACATAAAGTATTTCTATCTTCACTCTTCAGCCAATTCGTACTATTTGTCTGTTCACGGTAGGATATTTCTTTTGCCATAAGTTGAAGATGAATTGTTTGAGTTTTGGAAAACTTTGTTCCGTCATCTATACTCTTGGTTTTCTCAAAACAGATTTAAAAAACTTGATTTTCTCTTATAATTGAGCAATTGCATCAAAAGCATTTCCAAATACATCATTAGTTCCAACTTTTAAGTTTATGTTTCAGTCTTTTAAGATTATTCCAAAATAATTGAATATGTAATCCTGACATATCCTAATTCCAGTTTTTCTCAACCATCTTTAAGTAATATAGATATAGAGTCTACATATTTTGAAACTTGAATGATGATTTTGTATAATTGTTGTCAACTGAGATGGTTATACACAAATGAGAGTGAACTGATCTTGTAGAATGACTTACTTTTAAGTGCAAAACTTGCTCATGATTAGCAATATTTTCACTATAATTTCATCTTTCCATATTATCCATATCTTGTTACAAAACCAATATTTCTAGAATTGTTTTCTAAGTTATCCACCAATATAATAGGCTCTTGAATAACAATAAAATCCAGTTTTTTGCCCTTTTAATATTTTTTATTCTTCTAATTGTAAATTTGTTCCCCATACCCCTCACATTCTAATTAAATATTGTGATATTAATTTAGAGGTTTTATTGAATGACCTAAATGACCCTTTAAAAGATAATGATTTGGTATTAATTAGACCTTTATGATGTCTAACTTTAGCCTTTTTTATTTTCTAGCTTAGTACCTTCTTAAAGTATTTTCCTTCTTTAGTATTCATAAGAAAGGAATGCGTGGGTCGGCTTCCAGTGGTTATCTTCTTAGGCGAGTCAAGTTTAATAGATTGTAAAGCTTTAATAATTTCATTATTCACCTCTTCTAAGATATCATTCACATTCTCTATTTTTTTTTGGTTGTCATCAATCTTGTTATGATCTGATTTCTCTTTTTTATTGGTAAATGCCTTTATATTCTTTTTTATTGAAAGATGATGCTTGTATAGCGAGTAATTACTCTATAGATTTTGACTCTTCATTTGTTGATATTCTTTTATGAGACATATATTCTATTTTATTTTCTTTAATTCTTGTACATTGTGTTTTCACTTATTTGTTTAGTATTCCATCTTATTCCATATCATTTATAATGATATATTTGACCTTAGAAACCCAGATTTCAATATGAGTATATGGTTTCTGGATGTGATTTTCAAGAGAGTGTGGTTGTGATTGATTTTTCCTTCAATTAATTTCATATATAATAGTCATTAGTTTCTTACATTATGTGGGTTATAATCATGATGTAAGTATTTTGAACAATATGGTGGTATGTCTCCACATATGAGTTCTTTCTAGAAACCATCATTGTCTCAAAAGATAATTCAAACTTTAGTGATAATATTTTTTGAGATATCTAACTCAATCCAAGCTTTACTACAATTGAACTTAGCTCTGTTCTTGAAAGGGCCCAGACTGATAATGGTTTTCCAATTGAATTGGCTATATCACAAATTGTATCCTCATTATACATATAATCGTATAGATTAGGAAGTGTAATCCACACAAGAGTAATATGGGATTCGATTCACGGATTAAAGAGGGGGTGCCATTTTAAAAACCTCATTATGTGTTGTCATATTGTCCATACATTAATATTCCAGATCTTCTTGAGGTCATCATGTTGATCAAACTCAAGCATTCCTATGATAATAATATATTAAACTCTCTTAGGAATCCAATATATTCCAAGAATTTCTGAATAATAACTAACTGAGGTTTACAATTAAAAATTTACCATGAAGAATACATTTTGACTTAGATAAAAGTCTTGTATAGAAATTTATATTGACATGTGATATCCCTTGATTTGAATCATAATATTGGCATGATGAGTTTCCTTTGAGATGATTTTTGTGGCTTTTGCATAAGATTTAGAAAAGATTTTAATATTTTGGTTTTGTTGCAGGAATTTTTTATCTTGATGTTGTTCAGAAGCTTCATCAAAGATTGGATTGGTCCTTAAATGAGGAATCTAGTAAGTGTTATACTAATTATTAATCTTTTTTGTGGCAATGGTGAAAATTCTTTATAATTCTTGCTTTGATTTGGGTTGATGGAGGATTAGCTATGGATTAAGACTCTATTTCTAAAAATAGAGGATGGGTATACTGGTTTTGAGGTTTTGTTGATGATAGAGGTTGATGGTGGAGGATGAGGTGGTGCTTGTGGAAGATGAGGTGGTACTTCTGGAGGATATTTATCTCCAATCATCTTGATGGTGACCAACATGAGCTGACGTCAGGCCAGACACGGTGGTGAATCGTCGAATCGATTGTTTTTTAAATCTAAGAGGAAAACTATTTATTCTCATAATAAATTAAAAAAATAAAATAAATAAATTCATTCAAATCAAGAAAATTAAAAATATCAATCCAAACAAATCAATTAAATATATTCTTAACAATCAATGAACAAATTCAAATAAATCAATTAAACAAATTTAAACCAATTTTATTTTAAAAATCCTAATTTTAAATAGGAGATTCTATTACCATAAATATGCAATATACTTGTATTACATTCTCCTATTAGCCTTAAACCACTTCAAGTTTTAGCTTGTCCATGACCATAGTGTATGTCCTGTTAAGCGCAACTAAAAATAGCTTCTACGGCATGCATACTACTACTTCACACATTTTCTAAAAGGTATTATTGGGTATAACCAATGTCTCTCATAATTCTCATTACCTATATCTTTTCAATCTTGGTTATAATTATTATCACGTCCGTATGCGTTGCCACGACTCCCCAAAGATCTTTATCATCAAAACTTATAACATGGTATAGTTTTGATAGAAATACGCGAAGGTCTAACCCCTGGGGTTGAATATTTAACTCTTTTACATATTTTTCCTAGAATACGTACTCATACTTAATAACGTGTTACCCTCTAATATTGTAAACAAAACTTGTCAGTTTGGAAACGATTGACACTTGTTGTTGTCATACCATTGATGGTGGCTGAGTCTCTCGAGTGGATCGTGTGACTATTTTTAACAAACTACACCAACTTTCCCTCATTGATGAGGTTATGTATCTCGGATTTAAAGCGATTAAGTCCCAAAAGTATGCCCTAAATCATTTTCAAATTTATGGTTCTTGTTTTTCTATTTCCTCTTCCTTAGGGTCCATATCTTTAAGGGCTTGAAGAATTTGAGTATATAATTTTCCATTTCATAGACCACTTCCGGGTTTTGTGTTATCTTTATGTAAGGCCACTATTACTTTGTTCCTGCTTTTTGTTTTAGTTGTTGTAGTTTCTCTTAACATTCCATCGGAAGCCTTGGTTTTGTTGTCTAGGTTTCTTAGGAGGCTCGGGTGATGTCTTATATGTTAGAATTGGAGCCACCATTAGAGGTTCGCTAACATTTGTCAAAAGGTTATATGGTGAATAGGAGTTTAAGACCTTGATAACCTCACTTGTATCGTCTCATAGCCCTTAATCTTATACTCTACTTAAGATTTATTGTCCATTATGATCTCTGATATGATTCATAACAATATTTATCTTTCTGTAAGCTATACCAGCCACCAAATCACGAAAATTTTATATATGTTTTTGGTTCAGATGTACCGTTAAATGCATTTCTTAAAACTCTACTTCGGATCATATTTGCGGTAAATGATATAGTCACCATATTATTTTGATAACCTTGGAGCAATGAACTGATTTATGAATACAATCTACAACATGTTAAAGTTTAAAATGCTACCCAATGGAAGTTGGTTAAACATTGCCAGAGCACTGCCTCTGAAATTCATGAAAAAGGCTTCCCAAAAGAGTATCTTATTTCCTGCGAATATCAATACCTCATTTCTGAACTACTTAATATAGTACTCAGAGTTTCCAGTTATATCGTACTTTTCCATTTTTTATTGGTTGAAATTTGATGGTAAATTCCCATGCAGGATCTCTGGATCTAAGAGAGAAGAAGCCTACTTAAATATCAACTCTATAAAAATAAGGCAAACGTACTTATAATGTATCAGTCCAACAAAATTATTTTTCATTTGAGATGGTTGGACATACCAAGTTTGGCCCATATAGGGAAGGCGTTATTCCCATATTGTATTTTCTAGTATCCATGTGGACCTAGCAAAGATATTGAACCAACATTCTAGAGGCTTTGTCGACTGTTTGTGGAACTAATTGAGGGTTTTGATGTGACTTGTTTGACCCAAAGGTGGAGCCGTTGTAAGGACCCAATGGCTCATCTGACCTATAAATAGAATTAAGATATAACTCTTGTGGTTGGGATCATTTTAGCGCATTGGGTGAGGCTTAGATGTGCATTTTTCTCTTTTATTCTCTTTCCAACAATGAGAGGAATGTATCTTGCTCCTACTTGGAATATTTTGCCTTTCATTTCTTAGTGCTCGAACGATGAAAATTATGGTCGTGGTTGGAATGAGGTTCTCAATAATGGCTTAGAATAAAAGAGAATATATCGGCTTCTTATTTCATAATTTTCAGCCACTCTAAGGAAAGAATGGCATATCAAAACGATTGTTGACGCTTTGGGGATATGCTCGCCACCAGATTTCGGATCATCATTATCACAATTGAGATTCTCTCTTCTCGTCCATTTTTTGCTAGATGTGAGCAGTAAGTATAGATAATTTTATTCTCTGACACACAAACTTCCTCTGAGCTCACAGAGATGAGAGATATTGGTTTCTTTTAGATTTTTGGTTTTAAGGTTAAACTAATAAAATGTATGAAAGTGGTTTTGGGGGTTTTAAATAGTTTGGTCTTATTGAGACTTCAGTTTTCCATACACGATTTCAATTTGGTGATATGTTTTGGAGATATATTTATTCTAACAAAAGAGGTGGCATAAATGATGAATTTCAACGAAGGTTGGTCAAGTAGTGGTACTAAAGTTCCAAACTTGTTATAGAACAAGTGACCGAAGTGAGATAGAAGGAGATGTTGAAGTTAGTTCAACAATGGGTTAAAATGGTGGGAAAAGTGAGGAAGTGTTAAAACGTGGTAAAAAGTGAAAGAACAATGAGATAAATAAAGTAGAGAATGTTTCCAAAAAGATAGTAAGGAAACAGACATAAGGATAAATAGAAGTATTGCTCTGATATATAAGGTTTTTTGCTAAAAGTTCAATGGACCTCAACATTCACGATTCTAGTTCCATTTATATACGCTACCTTGGGCCTTAAACGTTTATGAAATTCAAGCTTGAGGTCTAAGTTCCTGCAATTACAACATACAACTTCTCGTCTATCTCAGTTAAAGGTTTGGTCATTGACCTTTATTACTCACAACTCATATTAAAGCCTACATAAATCTTATTTAAACAAAATTACATCTAAAGTCTTCTTTTATTGGTTTGGATCTCATAGGCTAACTTTTATAATTTATTTATAACCTCATCCAATAAAATATTTTAAAATTAATTATACAAATTTTATGATAATAATATACTGATAGAAAAATATATTACAAATATATAGATAATAATAAAAAATAGTATACCAAATCCAAAGTTACGGACTTGCAAAAGTTATGGTATAGTTTTATTTTATTCCGACCTTCAAATCCAAAGTTAGAGACTTGCAACGATTTTGAACTACGATTTTAAAAAAAATACGAAAATAAAATATTTAGAATTTTTAATATTTAATTTGTATTATATGTTTACGATTTATACAAAATTATAATTTATTAAAATTATATTATTTATGTTTTATATTGTTCCACGGACGGGGTAATTTTGACTATTTAAATAGCCACTCTTTACTTTTTATCATTCATAGTTTTATAATATATTACCGTCAAATTATTTAAATTTTGTAATGGTACTACTATTGTTTTAAAATAATAATAAATTTTATTTTTATTGATTTATATATCTTTTCATCAATTAGTAATATTGATTATTTGAGTGTCAATTGATATTAGTAATAATGATGTTTGACTATTGTTTCGTCATGATTTTTAATATTGTCTTGATTATAGATTATCTACCATATTTTTTATAACATATCCGTTTGATCTTTGATTTTCATCAATTTTTTATATTATTTTTCGGCGGTTTCTAAAATCTTTCACATGTAGACAAAGCACACGTTATAAGTTTTTAATATATCGGCCGTTTTTTATTTTGGAGATACTAATATATGTATACAATCATAATAACATAATTATTAATTATATAATCAATATTGGGTTACTTTTTTTTTACATAAAAGAATATATTCGGTTTCCATTTATAATGATTTTTTTCCGTAACAAATCAAATAAATATATTTTATTACGAAGATTTGGTGTATATTAAATATTGATAGTAAATATATTAATTGCCCTAAAAATTCATATATATATGCGGTGGTAGGTATACGTTCTACTCACTTCTTTTTTCTTCCAAACAACACAACTCTCAGTAAACCCTAAATCCCTCTTGATCATCAAAAATGGAGTTTTGGGGTGTTGAAGTTAAAGGCGGAAAACCTTTGAAGGTTGTTCCTGAAGATGAGTACTTGATCCATATTTCTCAGGTATCCATTGGTGAGGCTAAGGGTAAAGGAAGCGAAAACGTAGCCCTTTACGTTAAGGTTGGAGACCAGAAACTTCTTGTAGCAACACTCTCTCATGAGAAGTTCCCTCAGGTCAGTTTGGATTTGGTCTTTGAGAAAGAGTTTGAGCTTTCTCATAACTTTAAAAATGGAAGTGTGTTTCTCCTTGGCTACAAAACTACTATTGACGACGAGGAAGACGCAAGCATGTTTTCTGATTTTGAATCAGATGAAGAGGACGATATTCCATTGGATGCTACTGAAACTGAAACTGGCGTTGTAGCGGCTGCAAAGCCAATGAAGCCTGTTAAGGAAAAAAAAGTTGTGGATGCTTCTAAATCCAAGAACGTTGCACCGGTTGTTGTTGCGTCAGAAGAAGATGATGACTCTGATGATTCTGAGTTTGACGAGGATGATGATGAGGATGATGAGGATGAGGATGAGGACTCTGATGATGCTGATATGATGGTTGAGGATGATTCTTCTGAGGAAGAAGAGGAAGAGACTCCTAAGAAAGAAGCTATTCGGGGAAAGAAGGGGAAACAAGATTCTAGCTCAAAGAAGGCGAAAGTGGGCAGTCCTATTAAGTCGGAAGGAAAGAAAAATCAGACATCAACTCCTCACCCAACAAAGAAAGGAGCTAAGCCTCAGAATCCAAA
This sequence comes from Limnanthes douglasii subsp. nivea, assembly GCA_036936605.1. Taxonomy (NCBI): domain Eukaryota; kingdom Viridiplantae; phylum Streptophyta; class Magnoliopsida; order Brassicales; family Limnanthaceae; genus Limnanthes; species Limnanthes douglasii. Next base: position 77,995,981 of record JAUPFV010000004.1, read on the forward strand.
GGGTAAGCATGCAAAGTGAAAATAATTCTATTTCATGATTTTTGAAATTGGATTTTGGCAGTATCGATTTGTTCTATTTTGTTAAAGTTATGGATTTTATCTATTTTGTTTATTGCAATTTATGAGTTTATTTGGAATGTTTTCTTAGTTTGATCAAATTCATAATCTATTGTTGTTTTTTACAGTATTTTTCCTTATATTTCAATGTTTTTATTGCTCCAGAAATTCATAATATTTGCTCTTCTATTTTCATAGTAGAACTATTAGATTCCAAAAAATTGTTGAAACCTAAATAATTAAATAATATATCTAAAAATAAACACATTTATTAAACTAAAAAATCAATTAATCAAATTGCGGTTGAATTGAAAAATTGAAACAAGTGAAAAAAAATCAAAAATTGAAACAAGTTAAAAAAAATCAATTAATCAAATTCAAATAAACATGCTTTTTGTTCCAAGACTAGTAACATAGAAAAAACAAAACTAAAAACTGATATATATATATATATATATATATATATATATATATATATATATATATATATATATATATATATATATATATATATATATATATATATATATATATATATATATTCAATAATATATTTTTTATAAGCTGTCATTTTTTATTTTTAGATTACATAATATACTTATTAATTTTTTTTTCTGTAACCTTTATTCCATAAATTATAAATATATTTTTTTCTATATTTTTTATCCTAATTTACCATTAGTATTTATTTTTTAACCTAACAGTATGGGCTAATTTTCATATATTATTTTATATTATTTTAGATATATTTTATATTGTTTATTTTATTAAAATTTATGTTTATTTCGTCTAATAATATTAAATTCTTTATTGGGTAAAAGTACAATTTAAGACCCAAAATCCTAACCCATACTTCACCTTTTCCCCTTTCTTTCACCCATACTTCATTTGTGTGTGGTCCCATACTTCATTTGTGTGTGGTAAGTGGAATTTTGATTTCAGAATACTAGAAGTACGCGAGATATGTTTTTGTTTTCGATTCTTGGTATTTATCTGGTTTTTACGTTTCTAATGTAGTTTATTTGTTGTATTTTAGTTAGTTTTTCGTCGATTTTAGTTTGTTTTGAGTTTCCGAGATTTTGTGTAGAGTAAAACGGTTCAGGGAAGAAGATGCAAAACGTTTGTACCTATTGATAGTTGCGAAATGTGTAATTTTTTTGGAATGGTAGAGTTGTTGATAGATGCGAAAAGTTATTTGTTCTAATTTGTTTTTACTTCATAGCATATCATGAGTGGTACTAGTTTGTTCTTCTTAAAAAAACAAAAAACGGTAGGGATTTCGTTAAGAAGATGCAAAACCTTCTTCATTATGATAGATGCGAAACCTGATTTGTTGTTCTAGATGTGAAACCTGATTTGTTGTTGTTCTAGATGCGAAACCTGATTTGTTGTTCTAGATGCGAAACCTGATTTGTTGTTCTAGATGCGAAACCTGATTTGTTGTGCTAGATGCGAAACCTTCTTTATTTTACTAGATGCGAAACCTTCTTTATTTTACTAGATGTGAAACCTTCTTTATTTTACTAGATGCGAAACCTTCTTTATTTTGATAGATGATAAACCTTATTTACTTTGATAGATGCGAAACCTTATTTATTTTGATATATGTGGAGAAACTTCATTGTTTTGATAGATGCGAAACCTTCTTTATTTTGATAGATGCGAAAGCTTCTTTATTTTGCTAGATGAGAAACCTCTTTGTTTTGATAGATGCGAAATCTTTTTTATTTTGATAGATGTGAAACCAATCACTAGATGCGAAACCATATAAGTGTCTAAAATATTTTTTAAAAAAAATCAAAACATATCATGAATGATACCAGTTTTGTTTGTCTTAAAAAATAAAACGAAAAAATAAAATGAATGTTATTTTCGGACTTTTTTTTCGAATTACAATTTGAAAAATACGGATCTTTAAAATTAAAATTAAAAAAACAAAGAAAGAGAAGTTGATTATTCTTATCCGTAATAGTTTTGGTTACTTTTATCCGTAATAGTTTTGTTGAATGGGTATTTATTGTTTATTTAATTATATTTGATTTGGTAAAAATAATTAAATTTTAAATTTTTGTTTAAATTAAAAACAAAGTCAAATTTGAGTTTGATAGAGGACGAATGAAACAAATTGAATAGTAAAAATAAAGTTCACAGAAATATTAAACCTTTAGTATCACTACAAACCCGATCTGAACCTGACCGACATCCTTAATTAGATCAAGGGAATAAAAATAAATCAACTAATATCTCCGAACTCAAATAAAAAACGACGGGTCCAAAGAGATCCGTCCAAACCGAACCCATCCTATTAACATCCTTAATTACATTCCTGGAATAAAATAAATCAACAATATATATTCTAACGAAAGGTATCATTAAAATAAAACACTTGGTTGCCCCTATATATATATTCGGTCTTTTTTGCTTTAATTTATATTACAATAATATAGTTGTATCCTTTTATTTTCTAACTCTTTGATCCGGAAAAAAATATAAATATAAATATAATAAAATATTAAATATATATATATATATATATATATATATATATCCAAATTTATATAGAATATAAAATTATTTTAATTCCTTTAAATATGTTAGGCAAAATATATTCTCTTTTTTATTAACGAACATATATTTTATAGATATTTGATTTATTTAAGTGCTATTTTATAGATATTTGATTTATTTAAGTGCATCTTTAATATATTCATATTTACGTACATTAACAAACTGTTTTTTATGTATGTAATATTTTCAACATAAATATTTTTATCAAGTTTGTTTTTTTAAATGGATTTTAATTACAAATAAAAAAATTATAAATATATACCAAGCTATCATAACATCTTAGAGTTCAAAAGTTTAAGGATTGTCGGATAAAATAAAACAAAAAATAAAAAACTAATAATTAAATTCAATACGGATGTTGTTAAAGTATATACTAAAGTCTTATCTTTTATTTTGAGACACGATTAGGTTATATTTCGAACTATTTTTGTTGAATTTTACACGGTTAAATTTGTTAGATCTCTCACCAAATATTGAACTATTTTATCATTTTTTGAAAAATAATCTACAAACAGATTTGGTTAGATCTCTTATATTTGTTTTCTTTTTCTCTCAAAATCTCTTTATAAACTCATCTTCCAAAGTACTTATTTTTTTATCAAACTTAAAACTAATCTGCAGGTATGTCATACAAGTTTGATAGTATAGATTTTATTCGATTTCATTTTTCTATTTGGTAGATATTCAGGTTTGAAATTCTGACTTTTAATAGTTTGATTTTCATAGCGTTTTAATTGTTTTTTTATTGATTTATTAGTTAATTAATAGTTGTGAGTTACAAATCTAGGTTTTACATGTATTTTTGTTTGAAATAGATTAGAATTTAGATACTTGGGGTTTTCTTTTTAGGTTTATTGATCAAGGTGTTCGTTGCACGACTCGCGCGACCATCATACAGGTTATCGCATAGGTTGTGCGATAAGGGTAATGGTCTATCGTAAACATACGTGCGACAAACCAACCCATAATCTCACTATTTATGAGAAAATTGATTATACTTTCATACTGTTCATGCAAATTATGTATTGTGTTATATTTGTTTCCATATATATTTTGTTGATTCAGTTTGTACATCTTGTGACACATATACGATGCATATATAGTTTAAACTTTATGGTTTGTGTAAGAATTCAAAAATAAATAATTTGTCTTTTTTATTCGTTTGTAAACTAACTTTATCTTTTATTTGTCTCTAATATTTATTCGTAAACTGTCTTTTTCACTTCCAAATATTATCATAACAGAATCCAGCGAGAGAAACACGGAAAATAGAGAGAAAATGGCCAAAAATAGTTTAATATATTAATTGTTCATCATTCTCTAAAAAATGAATTTTGCTTTATATAGTAAAGATAGTGAGCCCAAACCCACATGGGTGACCTATTTTAGTATATTATATCCCTTTATTACATTAAACATACTAATATACTTATTATTACAAGACAAGCCCTCAATATTATTTACTTTATCATTCTTTATTATAAACTTATACATCAACACCGATATGCCCTTAATCTTCTCGACCCGCTTAGGCTCAGATAAATTACTCAATTAACAGTCTACCTCTCTGGTATCACCGGCTCCGCGTCATTCACGTGAAATCTTTCAAGTTGATCTTACTAGACATAGCATGTGATGCAATCTTCGTGACGCACATCCAAACAATACTTAGGAATCGGGTGGGAAACCGTTAATAGCGATGTTGGAACCACTGCTATGGTGGATGGAGCTTCATTGTCACAATCGGACGATGCATTATTAGTTGTGAACCCACATGTGCGTCCATATATCTCAATTACCCGACCCACGAGGCTTACAACATCCTCCACAGTAACGTAAGCTACATTAAAAGTTTTATCAATTATATATTGTTTTTGTTTAAATCTTATACGTCATAATTTTTTATTAATTATATTTTGTAGTCTATAGTAAGCCTTTGGTGTTATGCTATGCATGATAGTCTCCGGAAGTGGGACTTGACCCACCGCCAGATCAGAGTCATGAAAAATACAATGGGTACTATGATTGGCCCACTCATCGATGCCCTCTCCCGTTAGTATGGTTGCGAGACACCTTTTCCGCCAAATAATATCGGGATAGCCCTGTTATTGATCAACATTCCGATTATGTTACTCATGCTTACATCTTATACGTGTTAGGTAGTATGATAGTTTCCAACAAAATTGGCAACACTGTTTCACTAGATTACCTACAGTTTATTCACCACTAACAGATGATGAATATGTAATATTAGGGTCAACATGTTCTGGCCCAGTTATACCATGCCATTGGACAGAGTTTGGTAAACAGTTTTGTTGGTATATGTAGGTTTACTGGGTTGTTGGAAGTTTGGATATATGATCACTTCTTTCGGTTGAGGGCTCTATTATACATCGATTTGTTATTGCATCACCTCATATTTTTTGCTATGCATCACTACATGTTAGCTCATCCTAATCCGTTCGAGCCGATATCTGACACACACTAGCTATGCCACGCAAACCGATGTAACTTTAGATTAAAACTTCAAATGTCATCGTGTTTAATTATATTTAGACTAATTTTTGTATCTAATAACTTTTAAATTGTATCGTAGGTCACCTTTCTTTTGTATTTACTAAATTTTAGCCATTTCATGAAGATACGCAGCATGTGGCATGTCACATGGGGCACACCTAGATCATACCATGCCATGTACGGATTCTGATGGTAAAGATAGCATGTAAAACATAATTTTTGAAGTACATGTGTGATCCAAATATATGGGTTAGTTAGCAACATCATTAATTCACAACTAGAGGTGATGTATACGACAGGGGGTTGGTTGGTATATACCTCATATACCCAGTTTGGGATAGGAGTAACCTTTGGTATACAGTGGATAACCCTGACTTGGTAGGCCAAAATACATATGTGGGGGGAAACCCTTCGATACGTACTCACAGTACTATAGAGGATGCTTTTGATTGAATACTAGCATATTGACCGCGTATTGATGCGATGACGTTGGATGAGAAGTTTAATGCTTTAGAGTAGTGTATTTGTAAAGCCAAACTGTATCGATGTCATTATAAGGTCCATTTGGAGTTGTTGTTTTTGTAATTATTGTTTAACTTGTTATTTTTATCCTTATGTTGCTACCGTGATTTTGTTAGGATGTTATCATCTTTGTATGTTTATGGTAAGATTACTGTTGTAGGATGCTTATTTTTTTTCAGTTATCAACTTTTTTATGATTTTTTTATTATAGTTTTGTATGTTTATAAATATTTGGCATCCAAATACACATATATTGTTTAATATCAAAATTAAATACATCATAAATTGATTAATATCAATCACAAATGTATGTTTTCAAAAATTATTAGTACTTCTAAAAAATACGATGAAATATTTTATAGCTATAGTAGTAGTCGTACATCATGTGCGACATAAGGTAAAAAACTTTGCCTTAAACATTCCAAGAGAAGCTAATATCACGCAAAAAATGAAACATTTAATAAAATAGTCGCCCTTATGTTGCACTATATACTTCTGCTTTCATATTTCAGGCATAGGGTCGCACATTTAAGGCAAATTAAATAATTTATGTCGCGAACCGTGTGCGATGCAAGGAAAAATATTTTTCTTAAAAACTAGAAGTAGAAGTTTCAATCATGTAATATGAGTGATTTTTTATTAGATGTCGACATTAGCTTGTGTTGGAATGTTTAAGGCACAGTGTTTTGTCTTGTAATGTACGATAAGACTACTTTTATAGCTATCATATATTTCATCCGATTTTGAAAAAAAAATATTTATAATTTTTGAAAAATCAATTATACATTACCATAAATAGAGATAACAATATTAGTTAAATAAACTATTAATACAAGTTGAGCACAACTAATAAAAAGAGACAAAATTAGTAAAGTAACATTAAACAAAAAAAATAAGGATTACAATTGATATCAGTTGAAATCATAGCTGAGGTTGAAATCAACAGGTGAACTATTTTCTATCATATTCGTTTGATCAATAAAGTACTTATTCAAATAAGCTATCATATCTCTTGAGAAAAAAATCCGTAATTTTTAACTGTCACCGTTTAAAGGCATATTCCCTTATTTCATACCGTAAATCGAACATCTGAACCCATTTGTTCAAATTTTAATTAATTGTACATGAGAGAGACTTCTAGACGAATATGTGGAAGTGGATATAGACCTCATAGATGTCTCGGTTGTAGTACATCATAAATAGCAGTTCATCAAAAAAATTGGTGATCTGATTCGACCTTGTTCTATGAACACACTTGACGGGTTGAAATAAGTGGTTGTCTTCATCAATGGTTCATTCCATACCTTAGATACTTCAAGTTTTTATAATTCATAATATTTGTTTTATGAACTAATACGGCATGATTCACTGGCTATATATACATAAATATAAAATGGGCAAAAATCATCCAAAGAATCGGATGAACCGTAAATATCCAACGATAAAGCACGACGAACCTCTAATTCCAAAAATAAATCACGTCTAACAAGTTCCCAAGTGTCCTCATTACCGTATATCGTTATCGATACGGTTTGATAACCATATTTTTCATCTGAAATAACATCTATCAAGCCAGTAATATAAGGATATAAAAATATCGATATGCACTCCGGGTACTTTGTTAACTTTCATTCCTTAGTAAAAAAAATTGGCCAACCTACTTTATTTTTTCTGGTTGGAGTTTTAAGTACTACAAGTGAAGGAACTTTTGAGACAGTCGTGCTACCTAACGTGTTCTTGAGTTTGCTACCTAACGTGTTCATGGTCTTGTTAACACTCGCAATTTTCTTAATGTCATATTCCCACGAACTAGATTTCTGTTTAGTCGATCGGTCCACACCGGCTTTTCCCTACCTTGATCTCTAACCGGTTCTTTAGGATTTTGGGAATAACTGGTGTCGAGCTCTAAAAGCTGCATAACCATTATAGAGCTAGTGCATCAAACGGATGCCCTCTTAATTCGAATGGAATTTCACTTTTTTATTGTACACTTTTATTTTTTCAGAGTTTCCGATTTGGATTTTGATTTATAAATGTTATACATCTCGCATTGGTATTTTCCCCTAGGAGTTTTTCGTCATTTTCCATCGTCATATAAGGTAATAATGTTAACGAATTTTATTTTATTCTCTTCTCCAATAATCCATGTATCCATTCTCGACTTAGTAAAAAGTATATCGATTGTAAACATATCTGTGTAATCGGCCATCATAAATGGTGGGTGGACAGATTCCTCATGCAACGATTAAATATATGCTAAGTAAACACAATAATATATAAATCACATGCAAGGTATGTCAATATTATCCAAAATAGCATGAAGATTTGTGATACAAACAACAAAACACATGAAGTTTTGCGATTACAGGATGATCGCACAAATAATGTAAATTACATAAGACACATCCCATGTTGGACAAGAGCAAATGAATGTTAGTCGTGTAAGTCGCACGACGAAACATGTAACCGTTAACAAAATGTATAAGATTTACTTCTAACCGGTAGAATTGCTTTTTATCTATGAAATCATCCAAGGAGCAGTCAAATTCCTCGTATTCGATGTTTTTATGATATTTGGTAGCTTTGTGGTAGAGAATTTGGAGTTTTAGGTTAGGATAACTAGAGACTTAGAAATTTGTGGGGTACGGAGATTTTAATTTTTTTTTGGTGAAGTTTTATTGGTTAGTTAGAATAGTAAAGAAATTTTAAATTTTTCAGTTTGAATATGAAAAAGATATGGAAACAAAAGTTAGAAATGCAGAAAGAATGTTATTACTAACCATGCTTTTGAGATATTTTAAATGAAAAAAATATGGAAAAAGAGAAAAATACAAAAGAAAAAAAGTTATTTTTAACTGCGCCTTTGAAATATTATAAATGAAAAAATATGGAAAGAGAGCAACGAAAAAAGTGTTATTTCTAACCATGCCTTTGAGATATTTTAAATGATTCGAATTTGTTCAATAGTAATTGAGGTTTTGAAATATCTTTAAGCGATTCATGTTTGTTAAATAGTTAGATGGAGTTTTTAAGTCATGGATGGGTTTGAAGTCAATGTCAATTTAAATACCGATGATATTGGTGACGAGAGATCAGAGATAAGGGACGGTCGGCCATATGTTTTAGATTTTAATATTTGATTTTAACGTTTAATATTGTAGTAACATTTTGATGTCAGGTGTTTAATTTTCTAACATTCAGAGTTCCTAAACACACAAAAAATCAATATGTTTTACACCAAAAAAAAAATTCAATATGTTCTTTTTTCTTTCTAAATTAACAAAAATATTTAATACATAAATTAGCCCGTCGAACGGGACAAATTATCGGTTTAACCAATCTACAAGGCGAGAGTCTTTAATCTCAAGAATTGTTTGTTCAATCTGAAGAAATCACCAGCAAATTTACAGGATCTATAACAATTACATGAAAATTCAAGAATGCTGCATCCATACAAATAAATCACATAAACATCAACAAATACACTCAGATACAACAAAAGTTTTCATCAAAGGATACAATCCTAATCTCCTCGCAATATTTCAATAGGCTTTTCAGGTTCGAATCCATTGTACAGTCTACCTATGTACATATATAGCACAAAAAATACTCTACGTTGTCCAACAGGAAGCGGGAATTCCCTGTTTCTCAAACCATTCAGTCATACGGAACCTTTCGTAAAGGACAGGCCTTACATCCTTTTGCAAAGAGAGATTCTTGAGAAGCGGAAGAATGACATCCAGAAGCTAATCACAGTAGATATAAAAAGAATGAAAAAGGTCAATTGAACAATCAACATATTCGTAACCACTGTCATAAAAGCTTAACCATCGATCGACAATATATCATACCTGTGTATCGTTTGGTTGCCCAGCGGTGAACGCAATGCATGGAATTCCATTAAGTGGTTGCAAAAGGAAACTGAAAGGATTGTTATCCACAATAACCACTCGATTTAGATTCTTTGACGATAGGCAAGATAAATCTTTCACGTGATCTCTGTATTGCCTGTATTTATAAAATCATTTCCTTTTCAATGAGGGTTTTCAAGAACAATAGAAAAAACACTCAGCATAAACACAAAAATTCGGTTCGCTAGTAAAAGTGTTTTTAAATATTAGAATGTGCAACAGATAACATATTAGATTGTAATCATTTTACTCTAATGACTTAAATTTGCATAAAAGAGAAGAGAATAAGAGGAAGCAATACTGACGTGCTAGTTGTCGATGGTCGATATAGCCGATGACTAAAGTGCTTCTTGACATCTATTATGTCAACAAGTGGTCTAGCATAACCTGCAGGCATAAACAGAAATAAGATTTCAACTAAAAAAGAAGCACAAAATTCAGATTTAGGAAGTTTCAAGAAACGAAACAATAGAAAGAACACAAAACCTTCAAGACCAGCTGTAAACAGAATAAGTTCAGCAAATTCACTGAGTTTCTCTAGAAACTCATGCAAACCGGGACGCTCAAACACCGTTACATAGTTAACCTTCGGTTTCCCATCGAACTCCTTCAAATAAAACAACAATTCTGGAATCAAAATAGACTCATTCAGACACATATTAAGACCAGATCCGTATAAGAAGTTTAAGCATCTAAAAGACCTTGTCTGAGGAAACACATTCCAGCTCAAACCACTTCAATCCAGCTTCAGTAGCTTGGGTACGAAGTGAAACTGGTAAACTGGATGTCTCGTAGGCACAAATTAGTGTCTCGTCCAAGTCAAGAACTACCTATAATCAACATATATAAAAATCAAGACTACTCACAAACAATCATATAACATAATATAAATGAATAACATCTTAATCCAAAAACATTACTGACTTTCAAGTAAGATACCAAATATACTTGAGAACAGTTTCAAAATCTTAAAGGTCTAATAACTTTCACTTAATTAGAGTACAAAACAGTTTCACACAAAAAGGGTTAGGAACAAAGCCTTTTTTTTCCTTCCAAAACACAAAACATTGAGTAAAGCATAAGGCAATTTACACTGAATTCAATCCATTAGAACAAACAAACCCTAAACCCTACTCTAAAAGAATCAGTTTACTGATTCGGAAGGCACTTAATAACCTCATACAAAAGACTCAAACTTGAAGGAACCAATTGGATATCATAAATCTCGATGAAACTTTGACCAAATTTTAAAAAAATTAAAAATTTGCTCAGGTACCGTTAGTTTATCGATGCGGCCAAGGTCACCATGAGCAGCAGAAGCAGTAGCGGCATCATCGGAGGAAGAGAAATCGAGAGTTGCAGCCGGAGATTCGATTTCAGGCAAGTCGACAGCGGGTAAAGGTTTGAAACCGTCAGGTTTAGAGAGAATATGGGGGTGGTGGCCACCGAAGGTTCGAAGGAGGATCTGAACGAAGATCTGGAAGAAGAAAGCGAACCAATTAACCAGAGTCCTCCAGACTTGCGTGGATCGAGCGGAGTAGACCACCTCGCCCTGAGTCAACTCGCCCATCCGATTCGCTCAAACAGTCTACGCAACGCAACTCTCTTTTTCTCTTTCCTCTCTAGTTTTCTTACCCAGAGGCAGAGACCAATCGGATTGTCTCTTCTTTCTTTCTGAATAACATACGACTCTGATTTCTTACAGACAAAATGTCGAAATAATGAAGAGACTGACAAATTAGGAACCAACTTGATTACCTTCTGTAATGATGTAAATTACTCTACCTTTTATAACTTGTTACTACTGTCTAAAAAGCATGTAGATATATTTACACGTTAAATTTGCTTCTTAGTAACTTATTATAAAAATAAAGCTATCTTCGTCTAAAATATGTTTTTATTTTTTTATTTTTTATTTAACTTAGATTAAAAACTCAAAAATTACTTTATTTTATGCTTTTATTTCCTACCTAGCCATGATCTTTTTTATCAAATCGGATATTTATTTTATTTTATTGAATGACAAGTGAAATGTCTTAAATAATCATTAAATTATGTTTTACACTAGTGATGTTTATTGATCTTCTAAAAATATTTGTGGAGGTTTTTATTAGGAATAATACGTGTTGAAATACAAAATGCTATTATTCTATATTATTATGTTACGTCAACCAACGTTATATTTGTGGTCGTGTTCGTCTTGTTGAGTCACTAAAAAATTGACAATTAATTACACATGGGAAGTCCTAATATGATAATATGATGGTAATAGATAAATGACAGGAATTAATGAAATCAATTGACATTGTATTTTTGAAAGTGACACACATGTTATGTAGATGGCCCATAAACAAATATTATATCTAAGACTAAGAAAGTTTTTACGGACGAAATTGTATTTACAGATTTCAAACGTCTTCGAACAAATTATTTACTCGGACCATAAACAAGTTAAGCTCAAATATAGAGTGTCTGAAGAAAAAAATACAAGGCATACATCGAAGCCCTCGATTACGCTCAAACATGGCTCAAACCTCCTTACGGTAAAAAGTTTACTTATGTTTACACTAACAAGTTCGAATAATTTGGCAATGACACAATGAATCGGTAAGGCAAACTAGACATAATTTAATGCAATCATTCTATTATTTTTTACATTTTGAATGAACAATTAATGTTGATGTGGTTTATTTTTGTTTGATGGTAAGTTTGTAACTTTTTTCTAGAGTTTCGTGGAATTTTGTGGGTATTTAATGTTTGGGTAGAATGTAGAGGGAGAATTGAGTTGTCTGGTTGTATTTAATTTTCATTACCCCAATTTCATGTTGGTGGTTGGGTATTTATATCCTTATATTTAGGTCACATGGGCTTTCGGGTCGTGTTTAATGGATTTGGGTCGAGTTTAAAGACTCATTAGTTCTAAGTAAGTAAATAGGCAGCTTAGTCAAAAAGTGATTAGGTATTAAGTACTTTAGTTCTGTTCGGATAGTTCGGTGGATGATAGTTGTCCGGACTGCCCCTGTCCGGTGAGACGGTCATTGTCCGAATTGACCCTGTCCGGGTCCCATAAAGTGTGGTGACAGAATCCGGACTCATCAAATGTAACAAATATTATGGTGGAAAGTTCGCATCCCTCTTTGAAATGTTGTACATTGGGACGGCCTTGCTTGCATTTGATGCATTGTGGGGAAGAGTAGCTTCTTTACTAGAGATGTAACACGGATATAAAATCATCGTTCATATCTCAATTTGAGTATGATACTTGGATATTCAAGGTTATTAGATGTTCAATATTAAATTTTTCCCTCAAACGTTTGAAAACGCAATACGAAATGGCTAAAAAATATGGACTAGTAAAGCAAAATGCGACTATGTTATTAGAAACACTCACGGTTTGTCTTGCACACCCGAGGTTTGTTTACTAGTAATGCAATACCGTATCTTTGATGCAAGTATGGTCGACAAGAGGTGAGCAACGTGGAAATTGTTGAGGCATAACAAATATAACGAATATAATTTTGTTAAAGAAGAGATAACGACGATTGCTTCTCTAATATGTGGTTACGATCGTGAGCGTAGACTATATATCATAAGGGAAATCTGTAAAGTACTTGAACATAAAAAACTGAATCCATTCCACCTTTCAAGAAAGCGAAGGCTAAAGATAGAGATACTAAACGTGCTAACAATAATTTAAACCATATGCATTTATCGGGATCTGAACATGCAGAGCTAGACGAAAGTGCAAAAGCATCATCGTACCTAAGTCATATTTCTCCGGCTACAATTGAAATAACTTTAGATCATTAGCTAGTCAAATAAAATTTATACCAAAGGTTCCAAGGATTTCTAAGATTCTTAATAATCCTAAGGTTCACAAGCTTTCAAAGTGAATATATAATTATACGTAATTATTTTAACAATACCTCCTCAAATATTTGCGTCCATTCATATTTGATTGCAAGAACGTAGGTTCGGATGGTCATTGTGGTTTAAGATCCATCACACACGGACTTTATACTGACGAAAACACGTGGGTGCATGTGAGGACCGCACTAAAAGAAGAAATCTTATTAGATCTACCTTTGTCTGATAAACTTTATGGTGATCATGAAAGGGTTGAAGCTGGATTATGTAACCTATAATGTTTTTATCATAATTGGCCCTTAAAAAATTGGATGATAGTTCTGGAAAATTTATGAGTGATTGCTTATGTATTTAAATACTTCGTATATATAATTTCTAACAATACTACGTATATATTTCTACCGCTAAAATGTGTTATGTCCCCTCTTAACGAAATATAAGATCTGGTATCACTCATGTGCACAACAATCACTATATCAATGTACGAGTATCTTTATACTAGTAGAATTAATCTAATATTTCATACTTGTATACTAACTGATATTTTTAATAGGTTACCATATATCTGGGTGGACCATTACTGTTAGTTTACCCATCTTATATCCAATATGTTTCTGAAGAAACTAAGGGATGGTTCTCACTATTGCAATGATGGATTTTATCATTTGTTGGTATCCAACCTCCAAAACCTCTGACTACACGAGACCAACAAGTGGTGAATTTGACGATTTATTAAGATCATCAAGATTCTTTTTGTTAAATTCATATTAAATATTTGTAATATTTACTTTTATGATATTTAGTTTGAATCATTTGTTAATGGTATTACTTGCTTTTATTCTTCTTTATTAATTGGCTTCATAAGACTACCCACCTTTTTAATACTTAAAATAACTTGTTAACAAAGCAAAAGGTTACAAAGATACCATTGAAAAACTAAAACAAGTACAACAATAGTATAGAATACTGAACTTGAAATATAGATAAGATAAAAAAGCTTAAACTAAAAATAATGAGAAATCTTTATAAGAACAAACGTTTCGACCAATTCCATTTCTTTTCTTCTTCTCCAGAATCCTCGTTAAAGGATTTATCATATATAATTTCCTCTATCTTGGTTGTAATGTGGTCGTGAACATTATTTAGTTTGTCTTTAGTTAATTCATCTGCGGTAAGACTATTGTACAACTCAAACGCAAATTGTCGTTCTTCTGGTCCAAGGTCGAAAATCTTATGTGTTCTTAAGGTCCTTAGATATTTCCACCTTTACTTGATCTCTAGTATACCACGTGAGGTTTTTCTCCATTGTAACGGTCCACTCTCATTAGGTAGTAGAACTTGTAGCTCAAGTAATCCCAAAACTCACCATATTTTGGCCTTTCTACTTGTTGGGCTGTTTTTTTTCAAATATTCATCTTCGGTAGTGATGAGACGAAAATATTTGAAGGGTAAAGTTGGAAGTTAGACTTAAGCCAATATTTATTTTATAACTAAAGTGTAATAGTTTTATTATTTTATTATTTTTATTTTATTTTATTTTTGGACGTATATGATTTTAAACCTTGGGATTGGCCTATGAGCTTGGTTCGACCCATTAGGCCTATTAAGCATAACTTAGCCTATAAATTGTTTTTTTAGAAAGCATTTATAATAGATGGAACGTTTCATACAAAATCAACCCTTCCATCTCTGAACATTAACTTAAGTAGCTTAATTATCTATCTACTCACCACCTAAAATTAAATCTAATTTATTACTATATTAAATAGCCCATAGAATAAAATTTATCAAGATAAAATTGGCGACCACAGTGGGAGCATTTTAAAGGTACCCGAATAACAAAATTTGAAACCTAATGTTCAAAACTTCGCCTTTGGAAGTCTCTAAAGAATGAATTCTGAAATACATATGGCAACTACTCCAGATAATGAAGGAGTTAGGATCGAATAAGAATCTCTCTGAACACCTCACACAAATGATGAAAATCAGGCAAAGCTTTTCATACAAGAGGAGTGAGACCAGTTATGAAGAGAAATTTAGGCATTGAGGTCTTAAAGAGAAACTGAAGTGAATCTTGTGGGTAAGGTTCCACCAGAAAGTCAAACGTCTGATCGGCAAGAAGATAATCCCTAACATAGTCCGAAGAAACATCAAGGGTACCAGTTTAAGAAATTCACTGAACTTAAAAAAAAGAACGTAAAACCATAGATTGTTCTAGTTCTACAGAATCCAGTAAAGACTCAACTTCTCAGTCTGAAGTATCTTCATCTTCTTCGAGTAGTGGTCATTGTCATAAAAAAAATAAAGAGTCACAATAAGAAGTATTGGTCAAGGAATTGTTCAAACCGATATCATAAATCAAGTAAACAAGATTCTTCGGATAAAAAGAAGTACAAAAGAATAAAGAGAAGAAAAAAAGGTGTCATGAAAAAGTAGATATGTAAGAAGATCATAACATAGACCATTTAGTAAGTGATCAATTTATCATCTAATCTGAGTCAGGTATATTTTCCACATCCAATGAAGATCATCAGTTTAGCTAAAGGTATTGCAGGCAATCACCTTTATATTGTGAAATCATATCCGGCCATTTACCCAGACGGTTTGATATCTCAAAGATAGAAAAGTTTGATGGGAGCAAAGATCCGGATAACCACCTCAATAAATTCAATAATTTCATGATGAATTTTGATGATAATGATGATGACAAGTTGTTGTGTAGGGTTTTCTCTCAAACCCTTAAAAGCAGTGTCTTAAAGTGTTATAATCAGCTTTCGCAGAGGTCAATAAAAGACTTTTTTTTATGTTATGAATGCTTTTTCAATGATACTCTGTGTAAGTAAATAGCTTATAGAAAATAGAGATATAATAATCTATTGTCAACATTTTGGTTATGAAACTTTGAAGAAGTATACCAAACGTTTTGTAAAAACTAAGATAGTTCGCTAGATTGCTTTGAACAAGTAGCCATAAATGTGTTTAGACAATGGCTTCTACAAGGGGAATTAGCTGACATTGTCACATGGAAAAAAACATTGAAACTAATCGAGGAGCATCTTTTTATCCTCTTAACAACAAACTACAAAAAACCAGTGTCCAAAGGAGTCCCAACAGAATTTCTATCGACCAAAGGCTAACCAGTATTCTCAAAGGAAATATTTTATGCCTAGAGGAAATTAGTGGGTTCAGCCTGATTATTTCATAGAACTAACTGAGAATGTTGCCACCATTTACGACAATTCAATTTTTGTGTACAATTTCGAAGGTCATTACTCATCCAAACTCCGATATAAAATCAAAATACTCGGTTCTGTAGGTATCATAATGATGTGGGGCATGATACTAAGTATTGTATTGATTTAAAGCAATAAATCTAAACTATAATTGAGAATGAAAAACTAAAAAGTTTTGTCAAAGGGCAAGTGAAAAATATATCACAACCAAACAAGATTGGGGCTCAAGCATGACAATCTACTGCTTAGAGGGAGGCCATAGAAGAGGCTCGTAAATATGAAAATACTATGGTAATTATCAAACAATATAATGAGTTTGATGATGATGATAAGTATTTGGATCTTGATCCGGATCATGGTCGATTATGATGGTATGTGAAAAGAAGGGAAAAGTCTTTAAATTATGTTAATTCTTTGAATCATTGACAATTTTCAGGAGGGGATCAGTTCCTTCAGGTTTTTCTCGAAAAATACATGTAGTCAACTTAACTACACAACTAGAAGAGAAAATTTCTACTTATCTGTATCAGAATCAAACTATATTTATTGTATTCGATAAGGATGATTTGAGAGATATTGCGGGGCTACATGAGGATGTTGTGGTGAATGGGACTGTAGTTGAAAGAATGGAAATCCGAAGGACTTTGAGTAACATTAGAAGCTCGACTAATGTTTAATTTTCGTCCACTTATAAGCTAATAAAAAACTCACTCTCTATTCTAAAATCAAATAGGACCATAGTGGGATTTACATGGAGTTTTATCGATGTGGTTTCAGAGTTTCAAGGAGAAAGTATCCTAAAAAATGATGGTTTAAGATGATTATGAGATTGTCTTTTGTAGTGGTTGATAGTGTAACTCCTTACAATTCTATCTTTGGAAGATCTTGGCTATCAAGGATACATGATGTTACATAAATAGTTCACTAATACTTAAAGTACGCATTCGAAGGCTATGTTAGAGTTGTTCAAAGCAGGCAATTAATATCTAGAGAATGCTATGTCCCTAACCTTGCCTAAAAAACGTTAGAAAATATTTCGCCTAAGAAAGAATAACAATTACTATAGTCATCTTCAAATTTAAGCATCATTTCCGGATGGAAAATATGTTAGGATTAGAGCCAAACTACCGTCAGAAATAAAAGAAGTTGTTATCATTCTTATCCAAGAATTTACATGTGTTTCTTTGGTGTACTGAGGATGTAACAGGTGTATCGGCAATCATCATTTGCCACGAAAGGGATCTATGATCCGATGTGGGCCCTGTCATACAAAAATAAAAAAGAATTTTTTTACAGATAAATCTAAAGTCATTGTTTAATAGGTCGACAGGCTGACAAAAGTTGGGTATATTTGGAAATCTCAGTACACACTATGGACTGCTTATCCGATACTTGTAAAAATAAGATTGGCAAATGATGTATGTGTATTGATTTCACAGACCTAAACGGAGGATGTCCAAAGGATTCGTTCCCTGTCCCCGAGATTAATCAATTATTAGACTCTACTTCTGGAAGTAAGCTACTATATTTTATGCATGCGTTTGTTAGGTATAATCAGATAAAGATGGATCCAAAAGATCAAGATCACACTACATTTGACACAGGTAGGGGTTTTCATTATTATAAGGTTATGGCATTCGGTTTGAAGAATGTTGGGGTTACTTACCAACATCAAGTGAATAAATCGTTTGTCAGTCCGATTGGAAGAAAATGTGGAGGTTTATATTGACAATATACTAATAACGAGGTTAAGGGATGAGGATCACTTGCTTGATCTCAGATAAAATTTCTCCAACTTAAAAGATATCAACTTCAAATTAAATCTAGAGAAGTGCATATTCAGAGTACGATCTAAAAATGTCTTGAGATATATTATAAATGAGAAAAGAATTCAAGCCGACCCAACACCGCTACGTGCATTACTTTCTATTGACCCTCATAGGTCTACCAAATAAGTTTAAATAGTGACTAGAAGACTGACTATATTAAACAGGTTTATATCAAGGTCACTTGACAAGAGTGCATTATTTTTCCAAGTCTTAAGGAATGCAAAAGAATTTAATTGGTCTATGAATTGTGTTGAGTCATTTGTTAAGATAAAATAACATTTGACTTCACCAAAAATGTTATCCAACCCAAGGATACAATAAATGCTTTATATCTACTTAGTAGTATCCGATTATGCAATAAGTACAGTTTTGGTTCAGGAAGTTGATAATTACCCTCGCTTCATCTATTATATTAGCAAAAGTTTACTAGATGGTGAAAAGAGGTATTTGAAGTTGGAAAAGTTAGCGTTGGCCCCAGACTCAATTACTAGTCGAACCTCTTTTCCACTAAAAAATATTTTGCAAAAACCAGATGTGTCGGGTCGGATAACCCAGTGGTATGTGAAATTGGGGGATTATGATATTACTTTCGCTCCTAGAATTGTAATTAAGCCACAAGTTTTAGCAGGCTTTTTGGTTGAATTCCATTGGGAATGAACATATGTGGATTCCCTATTCAAAAACCTATGAAAGAATGGGTAATGCAAACAAATAGATTGCTAGCATGTTAGGTTGTGGGAAAAAATTTATTCGTTATCTCCCTTGAAAGATTTAATAAACCAAGCAATACGTTTTGGTTTTAAACATCAAACAATGGAGCCGAGTTTGAGGCAACAAAAGCTGGGCTAAGACTTGCCCAAATATGCGGTGGAAAAAATACGTGATTCATAATTACTTATACATAATATTCAGGGCTAATCCGAAGTGAGAAAAGAGCAGTTGGTAAAGTATTTACAAGTATTGAGGGAAACATCTGCTTTCTTTAAGTGTGTGGAGTATGAACATGTGCCAATGGCTGAAAATTTGATGGTTGATACCTTAGCCAGTATTGCTTACTAAAGCGTATCTCTGGATTTTGATACAAGAATTGATTTCGATAGTAGCCGAACTTGAAGTTAGGAGGAGCATCGAAGAAAGTTTCATAGTATCAAAAATATTGAACCATGATTGGAGCCCTGAGATAAAAAAGTTTATTATTTAGGGAAATGGGTCCATTGATAAAGTATTGGCTAAGAAGTTGAAGTTTAAAGCACATGACTTTTTAGTCTCGAGAGATGTTCTCTATAAGAAAACCTTTGGCATACCTTTATCGCGATGCTTTGGGTAGTATGAGTCGCATGTGATTTTACCGAAATTGCATGATGCGGAAGGCTCTACCCACTGCGGCTACAAAAATTTTACTATAAAAGAGTTTTATTAGTATCATAAACGGAGCTAGGTGGGTTCTTATTAGGGGGAGACCCACTCTTTTTTGTATATTATATATCTAGTATTAAAATAAGAAGTAGATTTTTAGTTTATTGGAAAATATCAAACACGAGAACCCACACGATCATTATAAGTATATTTAATAAAATCATGACATAATTACATCGCCTAAATTTTGTTGGTCCAATTATATTTACACTAGTATAAATAAAGAAACCAAATATTATACTTTAGCTGAATTTTTGTACATAATAATTATATTTAATAAATTAAGGACACGATTAGATTAATTATATTTAAACTAGTATAAGTATGGAAACCAAATAATATACTTTCATTAACGTTTTGGTACATATGACTAGTTTTAGAATTATATTTTGATTTTACTAAAAAAATTTATACAAGATAATTATATTTAACAAATTGAGGATATAATAACATCAATTGTATTTAAACTAGTATAAGTGTAGAAAACAAATATTATATTTTGACTAAATTTTTTGTACATATGACTAGTTTTAATATCATATAGATTAAATTTCTAGTGTATAGGATGAGTCTTAACATTATAGCCTAACTAAATTTTTATTGTATACGGTTAGTTTTTAACGTTTGAGTCAATATGATTTACCAGAAATTAAAATAAAAAGACTAAACAAAATTTTATAAATTTATTCAAATCTTTAACCATTTATTAGAGTCTCAAGAATTAATACTATTCTTTTGAATTTTTAGTAAACATAACACTCCATTCTTAAATCAATTATAAGATATGTTACCGTGAATAAACAAAATATAATAGATATTCGGAAGTCATTATAAAAAAAACTATAAATATTCCTAAGTTATAATTTATTAAAGTAAATATATAAAAGTTATAAATTAGATATAACTTAGATACTTTAAATTACATAATCTAAATTTTAAATGATATTATGAATTGTGATATTAATTCTCAAAATTTTAGTTTTGTTCTGTGTCTTATTTTATTGTTCATTAGTTTCAATGTTCACTAGTTTCAAAAATTAATATTGGTTGATCTATGTTTTTTTCTTATATAGATAATTGTAAGATTAATATTGGTTGATCTATATTTTTTATTAGATACAGAGCTATAGAGTTTAATTTCACAATAAACAGATTTGCATATATCATAATGTTCTTTTTATTTTGCATTGCTAAGTTGGAATTTTATTGTTATTGAGTTTTTTCTTTTTGTCATTATAAGAATGCATAGGTATTTTAAAACAACTCCTAAATATAAATTAACAAATCCAAATATCTCTAGCTTAATAACTGAAGTTACCCGATGATAGATATAAGATGAAATTGTTATTCCAGAAACACGTGCTACATTTATGGAATAATACACAACCTCAAGTCTGGGACAACATAACATTTTGGTCTTTGCTATGCTAATGATTAGTATGGTATTATTGGCCTTCCATCATGACAAATACTAAAGATTTAGTTAAACGATAGGATTTATACCAAAGGTTCAGAATTGCAATACACGTGTCGGTAGTCCCACTAGAGTCAATATAAGGGGATATATTCTTTAATATATATGGGCTTGATTTCGAAGGACCCCTACCAATAGCGTCCGGAGGTTGTCTAACTATTATATTAGCAGTTGATTATTTTTCTGAGTAGGTGGAAGCAGTGCCTCTCTCCAGAACTACATCCAAATAAGTAATAAAATATATCCTCTCTAACATATGTTGCATATTTGGGATCCTTAGAAGCATTAAAACAGATAATGGCCCCCGGTTTAAAAATAAAGACATGAAAATTTTCTGTAATTCTAGACGAATTAGACATTGTTTTTTTCACCATTTCACCCTCAAGCCAATGGGAAAATAAAGGCTGTTAATAAAAATATTCTATTGGGTCTAAAAAAATTTAGATAATGCAACAATCAAGTGGCCGAATTACCTACGAGATATATTATAGGCTTATCGTACTACCCCTCAAACTGCCATGAATCTCGTTCTACTTTGCTTTACGGGATGGATGCAGTAACACCAATTGAATCTACCATCCGATCTTTCCGAATTAAAAGCTACTCCGAAGAAGATAATGACACAACTATAAGAGTTGAGTTGGATTTGGTTGAAGAAATTTTTTTCAAAGCTCACTTAAGAACTGTTCATTATCAAGTTTTGATAAGAAAAAAATATGCATATAAAATTAAAAGAAAAGAGTTCGAAGAGTGAGACATGATATAGAAAAAGGTGTTCTTACATTCCAAAGATAAAAAAACTTAGAAATTTATCATCGAATTGGGAAGGACTATACACGGTAAATGAAAGGGTCAAATATGGAACCTATCGAATGATTGATCAAGAAGAAAAATGTCTAAGGCACCCATGGAATGTTGAACCCTTAATACTTTATCTTGAATAATTGTATAAAATGTTTATATTGTTTATATTGTTTCACACTTATGTAAATATTTAAGGGCATATTTTTTCCTACCCTGGTGATTTGAAGAGTTTTAATAAGGTGTCTGAATTACTTGCAATCTATCATATTTTCCTTACACCACTCTTATGTTAGTTTTTGTAAGTGTTATATTTTTATACATGCCTTCGTATAGATTAACTTCGAATAGTTAAAGTTTTTATTTTATATGACTTTGAATGGATTACCTTCAAATGATTAAAGTGTTTGTTTTATATGCGTTCGAATGGATTTCTTTCGAATGGTTAAAGTGTTTGTTTTATATGTCTTCGAATAAATTACCTTCGAATTGCCAGAGTGATTGTTTTATATGCCTTCGAACGGTTAAACTGATTGTTATATATATACCTTCGAATGGACTACCTCTGAATAACCATAGTGATTATCTTATACGCCTTCGAATGAATTACCTGAGAATGGTTAAAATTATTGTTTAATTTATGTCATCGAATGAATTACCTTCTAATGATTAAAGTGATTTTTTTTTATATATGCCTTCAAATGGATTACCTCCAAATGGTTTTTGTGATTATTTTTATATATGCCTTCGAATGGATTACCTTCGAATGATCATAATGATAATATATTCCTTCGAATGGTCAGAGTGATTGTTTTATATATGTTCGAATGGTTGAAATAAACGATTAATGTACATTCGAATGAATTACCTTCGGATGACTAGAGTAAGTGAAGAATTAAAGGAAACAAAACATTTTTAATTCACCGATAGGATAAAAGGTACAATACACCTTAGCTATGTAAAGGCTTATAAAAAATCCGGATAGTATTATCAAATGCATTGGATAAATCAAGGACTTGTTAAGATACTAACATAATAACAAAATTTCTTGTATATACTAAGTACTTACAACATCAACATAAAATTTCATTAGCCTCAAGGCTCATTCCCATCAGTATTTCTTCTTTTGAACTCCCATATTCGAAGTTCCTCGTGTCACTATCTTCTTAGCTATCATTGGATGTATCCATATATATGCCCAAATGATCAACTATGGGAATAACGTTGGGCCTTAACCTTTATGGAACCAGTTTCCACAAAGATCTAAGGTTTAACTTAGGGAATTCCTTATGAAAATCCAAGACCATGTCAGATTTAATTGAGATACCTCATTTGTCTAAAGACTTTAAGACCCCATCGACATATTCATCCACCGCATCGTCTATATATTTTGTAGCTTGAGCTTCGAGAGAATTTAAATTATCCTCGTATTCCTTCACAAGGACCTCATGCTCCTTTAGCTCTTTTGACAAGCGTTCCATGGAAATCTTATCATTGGTCTGCTGGTCTTTTAGTCTGTAATCTCTACAACATAAAATGATTGCAGCCCATCATAAGAAGCTTTAAGTTTTACATAGCTCATCCTTAACCGGTTTAACCTCATTTTCTAGACCGCCAACACACGCTTTCCCCTTCAAGGACTCCTTCTGATTATTGTTATCTTCTTGAAGGGAGACAATAGTCTCTCTTTGTGCCTTGACCTCCTTCTCCAGTTCAGCAATAGATCTTACGAAGCCCAATATCGAATGCCCTAGTGTATCATTTTCCTTTATCAACTCGAAGGGCATGCCATCTTAAACCCCATTTATGGCATTGAAAGTAGATTTTGGGAAGTCTTTTTCAAAAGCGTCAAAGTCAATCCCACCCATGGGCTCCATCATATTATCTTCCCTATATGTTTCCCCTTATAATTTTGAGAGAAACGGAGAAGGTGGGTTAGATAGTGGAAGTGTTGGAGGAGTAATTAATGGAATTGTAGGAACTGTAGAAGGTCGTTAGTTTTATATCTAGAAAAGTTGAAGATGAACGTATATAAGCGAATGATGGGGTACTCATATAAGGAACTGTAGAAGACTGTTAGCTTTAGCGTAGAGAAGTGGAAAAGTCATCAACGACTATAATCTCTAGGAGAGTGGAAGAGTTTTCAACTGTTGACATGCCTCACCTATGGCAAAGCAAGATCGTGGGTCTAATAAAATTGTAACACATGTACCATAATGTAATTGGTGAATATTCATGAAAAGGTACCATAGATTTTTTTGAATGATGACGTTAGATAAAATCAAATTAGTTTTTCAGAGTAAGTTTAAAGCAAAATTTTGAAGAGCTATGTCTAGAGTGATGGTCAAGATTTATTCAAATAGTTATGTCTGGAGTGATGGTCAGTCTTCCAAAAGTGTTTGAGAGGACTAAGTGGGCTATCTAATGAGGACAAATATATTTGCAGGGTAAATTTGGAAGTCGGATTTAGGTTGATATTTATTTTATCATTAACATGTAATTTTTTTACTATTTAATTATTTTTATTTTAATTTTGCGATTGAAACATGATCTTTCTCACGACCCATTAAGCACAATTTAGCCTATAAAAAGCATTTTAGAAAACATATATGATGGATGAAATATTTAATACAAAATCATAACATCTTTCTCTAAGCATTTACTTAAGAAGCTTAATCATCTCTCTACTCACAGCCTAAAATTAACTCTTCTTTCTTACTTTACTAAATAGCCCCTCAAATAAAACTTATCAACATCCGGTAGCATTCAATCGAAAGTCAATTATTTAGTGTTTATGATTGTTTTTCACGTAGAAGGAACCTATTTTTATGCGACAAATAAAGATAGTGTAATTTGATAAGATGAATAATATAACTACACGTGTCAGATATCGATAATATAATATTAAAAGGCTAATAAAATGCCGACACGTATCAGATATGGATAATGTCATCCATAAAGACTAATGAAATAGAGACACTCATTCTATGTCATGTGCTAGTATTTTTCTTATCTTCGCACATGACGAACGATGAGTATATTTTAATTAAAAATGAGAAAAATATAAGTTACAAGGTGATAAAAACATATAAATCCGAAGGGGGGGGGGGAGGGGGAATAACTAATTCTGAGTGCGTACCTTAGAATTACGTGTTTATTGTTTTTTAAATAAAACACACCTACTTCCGAGGTACCCCATAAGAATTAACTGTTACTCTTTTTGAAAAAAAACACATAATTATAAGGGAGACTTCCTCAAAATTATGCGTAAATCTTATGTAAAACAATTCTTTTGAATTAAGACTTAATTACAAGGTTCCTATTGGAAGCAAGTGTTATTTTTTCGTTTTTTTAAAAAACACATAATTCTAAGGTAGACTCCCTCAAGATTATGAGATAATTAACTGTAAATAAAATAGTTTTTGAATTAGGGATTAATGACAAGGTGACCATCGTAATTAAGTGTTTTATGTAACAACAATTACTAACACAAAACAACAATTACTAACATAAACATACATCATATGTAAACAATTGTAAAATATCTCCAAAAATAAAATAACATACATCATTAGTTAACATCATTATATATAAACGTACATCATCCATAAAATAAAGTAACATAAAATATCATACGTAATCACAAAATATCGGCATCCTAGATACGCATTGCTAGTCTCAATGCAATGTTGTAAAACGGCACGACACTCTCACTCGTCATAGTGTATACTATTATATCGCGCATATCCATGATTTTAGCATAACCCGCGGTAATATCCTAGTGGGTTGAATGTTATGGTTCCCCCTATAGGAAAATCATCATGTCTTGGCGTATTTGGTACAACATACCAAAGATATTTTGGAACCCATTAACCGTACAACGGTGTGTTCGTACTTATCATGTTACCTTTTTGGATAAGAGTTCATATATGATCCAATGATAATACATGATTATACTGATTATTCTATACAACCTCTTTAAATTTAATTATTTTATTTATTAATCGACCTCTCATAGCTATAGGTTTTGTCTAAAGACCGTGGACAATCCTAGATATATTCAAACTGACGCAAGACTATTTAGGGCTAATATAGCTCGATTTTTTCTATGAATTTCAGTCCACTTGTAAATCATGCTAGCTCATCCAATGGTTTGAACATTCGTAAATACTCATATAGCTAAAATCTAACATGTAACAAAATATAGTACAAATCAAGATATCATAAAGTATTCCAAAATAAAATACATAATATAAGTTAGATAATAAAAAGTATATACTATAATCAAACATATAGTTCAAAGGATTAAAAGTGAAAACATACCGCGTAGATATCTAAGAGATCAAGAGTGAGTCTGAATGATTGAAGTTTCCATACAAATTGTTTAACCATATTTTTATGTTTAGGCGTTTCCCACGTATGCATATACGATATGTAAGGAAAGAATCCCTCCAAACGAGATGGTTGCCAATGAGTGAAATGATCGAACATTCAACACTCTAAAAGTTGAAAGAATATGTTCATCATTTTTGTGACATGCTTAGAAGCCATACACAACCCGTTATAAAGCTCCACCAGAATGTGCATCCCCCATACGTATTCTCAGAGTGATTCTGAGTCGTTAATCACATATAACCAAACCGTATTAACATATATACTACTCTTATCTGCGAAGATGCATGATCTAAAGAGATATAATATATATACTTTGCACATCGTTCAATATTGATATTCCTCAATCGACCACTTTTATCATAAAATACTCATCAAAGAATCGATTTATGAGACAATTCAATCGTAGACCAATAACTTTACACACTTCAAGATCTCCTAAATCATCTATGTATGACACTCCGATATCGTCACATACCAATCAGGCACGCATATTATGATTGTTGTTTTTTGTACTAGTTTCTCACTTATTAACCTGATAATGATGGCTACATCATCGAATGTAACCGTCATCTCACCAAATGAAAAGTGGAAAGAGGTAACTGGATGATGTCATCACTCTAAAAATGTAGCTACAAAAATTATATCAGTGCTCTAATTGTGGAGGGTGTTAACGATATCCTGAAAAGAAGTCGTATTGATAACCTCACATATTTTATCATAGTTGGTTAGTTTTAACACTTACCGCAGTTCCAGCGGCGAAAAAATGAAATGACGTCCCTCTATTTCCTTAAAGTTAACTAATACATTAGTATTGCAAAAATAAAATAAAATAAAGTATAATAATCAATTAATAATTACTACTCGGCCATGATATATGTGATACGCGATATAGTTTGTAAAACATTTGTACCAACGTATATGAGGAAATCTAAAAAGAAACACCTCATTCTCAATCTCTAAATTTATAGATTATCTTCAATTTCCTCATCATATTTTCAACCATATTTATTGATAGGAACTGAAGATGGTTCTCTCATAACATCCCACCTACTATGCTTTCTTGATCAACACGTAGGATCAACATCATCAACTTCTAGTGGTTGTGAATCCACCATTACGGGCTCCTTTTCTGTCGTCCCATAAATGATGATGAAACACCTTGAAAAATGTTCTTTAACATTTTTCTAGGTCTCACACAACAAAACGAATAAACAAAATATTAGAAACATTAAACAACAATACTAAACTCAATATAAAAAACTCAAATATGATAATTTTTAAAAATAATACACACATGATTCCAAAAATAGGCCCTTATAATCATATATTTTTTTAAACCCAAGATTTTGAGGGCTTGTCTTAAAATCACATGAAATGTTTAAGAAAAATAGTGATTCTCAGGCAAACCCTCAAAATCATATATTTATTTTTATAAAAAAAATCACGTGGTTCTGAGGGACTGTATTGGAATCACATGCAAGATTAAAAAAATTCCAAGACAAATACAATTAGAATCCAGTTTACCTTAGGGATTAAATCACAATGACAAGTAGTAGCATCATTAGGCCAAACTGGATGCAAGAAATTTGAAGTAATTTTCATTTTCAAACTTATGCAAAAAAATCAAACTTATGAAAATTTTAAACAATGTGATATAATTTAGAGAATGAATCATTAGAAAGACAATACCCAATAACTTAAAGCACCCTTAGACAAATGATAAAACCTAAACTAAAGCATGAGTAACTTGAACGTAAATATGAAACAAAAAGTAAGTTAAACACAAGAACAAATGATCCCAATAAAAATTTTCTTCTCTAGAGAAATGATCAGTGCAAAGATATAATGAATTATCACTTGAACTAAAACATGAAACAAGCAGTGACTTAAAGAACCGTTAAACAAGCACTCTATAAAATACGAGTTTCTAACCTGAAGCATCATTGGACAAGTCCTCAGATATACGAGCTACACAATACTTTGTAAGCTAAACACTATTAAACAATCATGAAACATAGTTAGGTAAGATGAAACACAGTAACGATATCATAGATGCAACCGTGAAAAAATAATTATCTATTATGAAACTATAATTGCCTCCCTGTGTTTGAAATATCATAGCAATGGAAGAAAAATTATATGTGGACCTTATGATCATTTAAGAGGCCATTCACATACAGTATGTATACATCTTTTTACATTTTAAAGTACTAACATAATAATATTACATGTATATGATATAAAAAATTGCAAGGACCGCTATCATGTTTGATTAAATTTCAGTCAGGTAAAAGATATATATTTTTAGTTTGACATATAAAAATCAAACTAGAAAGTTTAATTTACTATCCATATATGATATATAAAAAAATAAATTATAGTTGATCTGAAGATTTATCTTGCTCATCTTGATGAATACTTACTCTATGCATCATTACAGTACAATCAACTACCTCATAGGAGATAAAACCTCACCAATGATAAGAAGAAGACCATAATGAACTCCTTCATGATACCAGAAGTAATGCTTGCCTTACACAATTCACAGAAACCTCTAAATTTCAATATAAGAACAAAATCATAAGCTCACTTCCCAAATTGAAAAAAACTAAAATATATGAATGCATGTTTAACAAGATTAAGAAAATAATTGGAATCTAGAATGCAATAACTGAAATCAAGAAAAAAATCGATTTCAAAACAAAAGAAAAGAATAGGTACTCAAAAAGTATAAAGGAAGACAACTTACGATTAAATTGTCGATTGAACTCTCGATTGAATGATTGAACTGTGATTAGACGGCAAGGCTGAGTTTTTATGTCGATTTAACTATTGATTAGGATATGGTTTCTCTGAATGGTTAGGCTGAGTATTTAAAGAGAAGGAAGACGATGAAGATTAAATGAAGATGGCTGGCTGGTACGGTTTGACTGGTATAAGCATTAAAGATATGAGAGGTCATATGTAGATAAGGGTAGAAGAGAACTGGTAAGGTTTGAGTGGTTTGGGTTTGGCTGGTAGGGTTTAAAGAGAACTGGTAGGGTTTGACTGGTTTGATAGGTGGAGAAAGAGCACTTATGGCTGGTAAACTTTGGTTCTCACTGGTAGTGTTTGGTTGGTTTTGCTGGTGGAGACAACATTATAGATACCAGAGCATTAATTTCTGGTAGGGTATTGTATATTAGAGCATTAAAGATACTAATTCATTTTTATGCTTTTACTTAGGTGTGAAAATAAAGTTTGAGGTAAAAATGGTTTTTACTTAATGTGGAAATATCAACTTTAACATTTGGCCCAACATTTGGAGGAAATAATATAATGCAAGGGGAAAATAGCTTATCTCATTAAATAATATACCCCAATCAACATGTTAAAACTAGATGTTATATTAATAACAATATGGTTTGCTGCCCCCAAGGGGTAGCCGAGTTGGTTGAGTAAGGCGTGCTTGTGATCAAAGGTCATGATATCGAGTCCCTCTACATACGCTTTCTCGGCTGAGCCTGTCACCTTGTGTGGTTTACCTTCTGGCGTTGGTTTGCAGGCTATCGCGTCAGACTGAGGGTTTACCCTGTGCGCACTCATTGCACTCTGAGTAGCGGCTGCGGGTTCCCTCCGGAAAAAAAACAATATGGTTTGCTAACTCGCTTGGTAAGTTCCGATAATGAGTTAACATTTATTCATTTGTTTTTTACCAATTTTCCCCACTTCATATTATCTTCACTGACCATAATTTTTAACAAATACGATTAGAATTAAATTACACATATTAAACA
Organism: Limnanthes douglasii subsp. nivea; assembly: GCA_036936605.1. Lineage (NCBI taxonomy): Eukaryota > Viridiplantae > Streptophyta > Magnoliopsida > Brassicales > Limnanthaceae > Limnanthes > Limnanthes douglasii. The sequence continues at coordinate 78,026,347 of JAUPFV010000004.1, forward strand.
CTACATAAAATTTAATTTTTTACATGTAAATATTTAACATGTATATTTAACAAATACGAAAATACATGCTTTAATAAAAAATTTAAATTAATAAAAACTCAAGTTAACTAGAGAGAAAAAATGAGTATCTATAAAGAACGAAACATAAAAAAAAATAAACCAAATAAAACTTCTAACATCTATCAAAAGGATTCTTTTCAACGAATTCACTTTCGTTTTCTATTTTATTTCTTTGCTTTCTTCGGTTCCTTTGATTCCAAGAAAATTACTTTGGTGATAGAAAAGCTTCGACGTAAACAGTCGGCATAACCCAAACACCAATTGTCGATTTTGTAGCAGTATTCGTGTGTTCGTTCCAAATTACTAACTTCTTCAACCCACTATTTGAAGCTTGCCTGTATACTATCTCACCTTGTTTAGTGCAACACAATGAATATGAAGAACCTAACAAAGCATACATATTATGAAGATAAATTCACCATTATGTTCTTTAGTGTTAGTTAAGATAACAATTTTTTAGTCATAAGTTTTTGCGTCATACCTAAAACCCTATGTATTCTCAAACCATTTGTCATCCAGGCTCATAAAAAACATTTTTCTATACTCTATAGTAGAAGGGTTCCATACATGAATTGTCTTGAAGTTATCATTCGATATACCTACGACTATATAATATTTATTAACAAAATATTGAATATTTAGCGATGCATAAACATATAGTTAATCACAATACAATGATATAAGATGGTTATTGCGGCTTGTGAACAAAATTTTATGCTTACAGTTTTAAATTGATTGGTTAAGATGTCATTTAAAAAATCCAATGCTTGAAATGAAGGATAACCACCATTTCGAGATAGAATCGAATCTCAAGTGAATTATCGTAATCAATCTTGAAAGCAACTCCGTAATGAGATATTCATGTATGCTCAATCCTACTCACCTTCTCCTTTGAGAAATGGAATCATTATGGAGATTAAATTATTTAATTAAGTCATCACCGAGTGAAATCACAAACAAAGTTACATGCTACAACAATTTATTAGTATTAAATATTATTTTTAGTCTATACATTTATAAATAATTTTTTATAATAATTTTTTATCCGATTACTAATAATAGATTATTGTACATACACATACAAAAAAACTACAAAAATATAAAAAACCAATTTCAATATTATTCAACTATCTATTCATTTCCTTTCTCTTTAAATTTAGCTTTCAAATTTTTTATAACTCGTCGACGACAAACACAGAATTAAGTCCGAAAAAATTCAAAAACATATAATAAAAATATTTCGTTAATTTGAAAATATATGAACAACATAATATTGAGTGACTCTGCTGAGGATCTAAAGAAACTGTAACGGTTATGATTAAAAATTTTCAGAATTTTATATTATAGTGAAAATTTGTTTCGTTGTTTATTTTTACTCATAAATAATAAATCATTTAAAATAGTTTTGACCAACGTGAAGAATTTTAGAATTGATAGTCCACCATTTAACTTATATTTCACACTAAAAATATTAAATTCTCATTAAAAATATTTTCGTACCTCACTTTTAAAAAATTGTATTAAAAATGATTTAAAAAAGTTTTTTTACTATTTTATTCTTCTTCATTCATTTAAAACAATCCAAAAATATAATTATATTTCAAAATATAATAAGAATATATATATATATATATATATAAATATTTATTTTGATTATTTTTATTTAAAAAATATATAAATAATTTTTTTGAAAAATAATTTTAAAAAAAATATTATCTCAAATTTGACGAGGAAGAGAAAGTGATATTAACTTTTCTATATTAGAATGTGATCTGGTCTTAAATGATGCTTTTGGTCTTTATTTTTGGAAGTTATAAAAAATCTTAAACAATTACAAGATTACACGTGTAATTATTTTAACCCAATTACTAAATTTCACATGTAATTCAATTATAAGCTTCTAACAACCACTCTTAATAACCAATTACAAGATTACACGTATAATTAAGTGATAATCGCTTAAAAACATTTTTAATAACCAACTATATGGTTACACCTATGATCACTCTTGTTCAACTCTTTGTATACTCATCTCGTATCTTTTATGATCCTTAAATATGATTATTTAGTTCGTCTTACATTTCTTTATAACGTTTTATTTTTATGATTTTTTCTTCTTACTTGATCTATCTTCTGTCCAATTCATCTTACATCTATTTATGAAATCTGATTCTTACTCGTCTTACTTGGTTTATCTCATATGTTCAGCTTCGTCTTTTAACCTTAAATGGAAGTTCATATAGTTTTATCAAAATATTATAAGTCCATATAAATATTCTAGTTGAGAGTTTTTATTAATTAATTCATAACCTAAATTATTTTATTTGTAAAGTCATTATCAACTACGAAAGTGACAGTTTATCATAAAAGTTGATTGCAATTCATTATATTAAAAATGACAACAAAATTGAAATCTTTTCTCTTTCTATTCAAAATATTAATATTTTTTTCGACTAACAAACCCCACAATTGCAACCATATGTTTAATGAATAAAATGCATATATTTATTAGCAATAATACTATAATTATATTAAGTTTATCATATTTGAAAAGTGGGTAGAACTATTTTTTAAGCTTATATAACACTATACAAAGTAGATTTTGGAATAAAACCGTTATTTATTATCTATCTAACATAATAATTTTAGTGTATTATCGATATTGTTGTACTTTTAAATTTTACCGCACATCTTATGAAATCTCTTATTAAAATACGGTATAAACAAATCATCGTCTCTCATTTTTATTTTTATACAGTAAATTACTTTGGATGAATTCAATTTCATAACAAATCCTCCGATAGTAGAGAGACTCATTAGATTCTTAAGGAACAAGCATATGGCGATAAGGTCAAAAATCGCAGTTCATATTTTTAGTTTATTTTTAAAATGGTTAAGGCTCACTAAATGAATATAGTTGTATAAAGTTATGAATATTATTATTTGAGAATAAGTTATTTAAATATTATTGTTTTGATCAAATTTATTTAGTGATAAATAACCTAATTTTTTTATAAAATTGAGATACTTATAACGATATGATTATCTCGTATTTATGAATCATATATACTATTTCTGAATTTATGATGGGTTTTAAATACTATGACACAAATTTGGTACATAATTTTTTTCAATCATACTCCAATCAAATCAACTTAAATATCAAAACGTATCAGGTTTTTTATGTTCCCTAGGGGGTAGCTGAATTGGTTGAGTAAGGCATGCTTGTGACCAAAGGTCAAGAGTTCGAGTTTACCCTGTGCACACTCATTGCACTCTGAGTAGTGGCTGCGGGTTCTCTTCGGAAAAAAAATATCATGTTTGTTAGAATCAAACAATGATATAGAAATTGAAAACGTATTGTTATTACTATTTTTTTTATATAAAAAACAATTAAAGCATACAACTAGATATAAACTTATGTTTTAGTTCTTATTTATTTTTAAAAAAATCCAAAAGTTATATTTATACTTTAATATCATTTTAACTAATTTTGCGGTAAACTTGTTTGAGAGATTATTTTGCTGAATGTTTTTATATAATATCTAAAGTGAGAAATATTAATTTATTTTATATATTTTTATTTTTAAATACTAAAATGATACTATACAAGAAATAGTCTTCAGCCATCTAGCACAATAGAAAGTTCAACAGATTGTAGAAATCAACAACCAATGACTTTAAGTTCAAAAGCCAACCATGTTAGAAAGTAATGTGACCACTAAATAATGAGCCTCATTAAAATGAAAATAAAGATTAATGTCAAGACCCAAAACAGGACCTCAATTTATTGACTGACACTCAACCTTGTGAGCAACTTTGTTAGGAGTCCAATGGACTCTGGTATGATATATTAGCACTTAGTTCTATCATCAGCTTTGAAAATAAATGTATGACACCTTGGTGTGCTGGTTGAGGATTAAAATCCCCATAAAACTTAACTGATTCCGTCAAAAGAATTCAGTTCGGAGAACGAGGTCCTAATTCTTTGTCAAGTTTAGTTAATACCTTATAAACCTTTGTTTGGATGAAGAATATTAAAGTTTCCAACAAGCTTAACCGAGCCCATGAAGTGACCTCTTTTGAATAAAAATACCTTAAGTATTTAAAAAGGTTAACCGAACCCTTAAAGACATGACTCAAGTTTCTATCAAGCTTAACCAAGCCTATACAAATGCCTTAGTTTTAAAAAGACAACCTTAAATATTTGCAAGCTTAAATGAATTTATAAAAGGATCCCAATCTGAAAAAGCATGACTTAAATCTCCACCAAGATTAACCAAGCCCATAAAGAGACCTCAGTTTAAAACAAAATAGGACTTAAGTGCCCACCAAGCTTAAACAAGCCCATAAAGACACCTTAGTTTAAAAAAAACTCAGGTCATTGATAAGCTTAACATGGAACTTGTAAGGACCTCACTTAGGAAAAAATAATCTTAAGAACCCACCAAGCTTAACCAAGCCTACAAAATATCTCTATTGAATAAGGAGGCATGAAATATTTGAAAAGCTTAACCGGACCATCAAATAAACTTTGGTTTGAGAAATATGAGTCAAGTCTCCACCAAGATTAATCGAGCCTATGAAGAGACCTCAGGTTGAATAAAAATTACTCATTCCCTTGACAATACTATCCAAGCTCATAAAACACTAAGTTTATGAGAGCTTGACTGAGCCTTTAAGAGGATCTTGCGCTTTAGAGGGCTCTCGGTTTAGAGGGATCTAACTTCAAAGGAAGATAGCTCGTTGTGCATTAGGAGCCATAATTGGGAGACCATGTGCGCATAGATGAGTTAGTTAAATTTTGATCCTAACTAAGATATTCTTCAGGAGATGTAACTATGATAATGATCAAAACGGAATGCAAAAACTTTGGAAAATGTTGTGTCGATTAGACTCGTAACCATGAAAGAGGATCTTATTAAAAAAAGGAAACGTCTAAAATATGTAAAATAGTTTGATGTTTTAGAAAGGGACGTCAAAGTGAAAAAACGGCATGTCAAATGATACGAATGCACCAATGAGAATATCAAAATCATAAGAAGCTCCAAATTTGGGCTCTATAAAAGACATAAAGTTTGGAGAAGTTAATTAATGCAAAAAAACTAAAAAACTAGTACGAATAGAGAGAAAATAGAGAAATATTACATCAAATTAGTTGTAATCGATTGTAAGAGAGTTATAAATATTTAGCCATTAAGTAAATTTAGGTTCATATTTTATTATCCATTTAATCTATAAGTTAGTGTTGCCTCATCATTTTGGTTCTTTTGTCGGGAACTAGTTCAGCCAGATAAGTCATAATCAAATTTTGACTTAATGAATTACGATCATATTAATTATCATTAACTGATTCTAGAACTCTCATGCTCAAACATGCAGTTGATCTTGAAGCGGACAAAGTGAGAACCACTCTTATAGTTCTAGTTGAGAATGTTTCAAGGATTTTATCTCAGATAGAATCATTCATGACGCCTCATCCAAGCCATCATTTGAGTGTTGAGGTGGAACAAAATGGTCAAATCTAGTTGCAAAACATAATGGTGTATCACCTCATGCAATAACTCAACGACCCAACTCATTTTTTTCAAGACCCTAGCTGTAATTCAGGTCCTACCCGATTGGCCGGTGAATCTACTAGAGTAACATCCCGTCGTCAGTCCAAATTTTCTCATTCATGATTGAGTCAGTGAAATATTAAACGACGAAAACCCTCACACCCAATAAAATCTGAGTCAGGATACCATAGGATCTCCATTTTATCCGACTTCATATACATTAACATGTGATGTTTTGTTTGTTAAAAATATTAAAAAACTTTTTTGACTTCCCTCTAATGTTCAATCCCCGGAGTACTTATATATCTCTCTAATACACCTACAACAAAATTAATGCCCGACCGTGTACAAACTTGAGCATGTATAAGACTTTCAACATGTGAAGCATATAGGACCTTTTGCATTTTCTCAAGCTCGAGTTTTATTTTTGGGCATTACTTAAGGCTAAAAATTTCACCTTTTGAGATAAAGGTTTTTAATCCTTGCTGTCAACCATCCCATAATGTTGTAACATACTCTTAATATACGCATTTTGTGACAAACTCAGAATTCTATGGGATCGATTCCTATGTATTTGAATTCTCAACATAAAACATGCATCACCAAGATCTTTCATATTAAATTTATCTAAAATATATTTCTTGGTTGCTTGTAACAAATCTTTATCGTTTATGGCCAATAATATGTGATTAACATACAATATTAAATATATGAATTTACTCCCACTGATCTTTTGATGCACAAAATCCTTAACTGAATTTGTCTCGAAACCAAATGAGACAATAAGTTTGAGAAATTTTTGGTACCACTATCGAGATGCTTACTTAAGTTTATAAATAGACTCCTTTAGTTTGTATACCATCGACTTTAGATCACCAGAAATAAAGTTTTCAGGTTGCCCCATATCTAGCGTTTTCTCAATATCTTCATTAAGAAAATGGTCTTTACATTCATTTGATATAGTTCAAGATCAAAATGTGCAATTATTGTCATGATTGGAAAAAAATATCAAGTTCACCGCGATCATGCACTTTATTGTCGCGACAAACTGTCTATGGAAACCTTTTATAAAAAGTTTGCCCATTTTGTTGCGATTACGAGAATGATGGCCGCGACGAATAACCCGTTACTTCAGTTCGTCAAGACCAACATTCTTTTGTTAACAGGAAACAAGCCTTTACACCTGGTTTCAACCTTTCTTGCAGTGTTTGTCGCGGAAAACATTGACCATAAACCTCAACATGTGTCGAAAAATTTGAAAAACATATGTTTCTTCCTCGTAAATTCTGAAACTAAAGGTCTAAACATGTTTTCTTCATATAAACAACTCAAAACATGCATTTATAGTCACTTATACACACTTGTAATCAACAAAAGCAATTCGTCTCAAACGTGTGTACCGTTTACGTAATCTAATCATTCATGCATTAATACCATTTTCATAATCTAAACACCAAAAAATATCTACTACATGGGTATATCTGATACCACTTGTTAGAATATTTCATTTCTAATTAAAGTTAAGACACCCATAAGGTATAGTCATCATATAGCAATGTGGAAAAAAACTTACATGATGATGCCATAGTGTTCAGAATTTGTTCCTTGATGATGATCTTAATGTGTTACTCATTAGTAATTTGATATTAGTTAATGGATTCTTCCAAGATAAGATAAAAGGTGAATTAATAGATTTTTATAAACTGTATGGTTTTCCCATTTGTTCTATGTAAAAAATTTCAGGCTGTATTTCACCAATAAAAAACTGTTTTTAAATCTTAAATGGTATCATTTTGAATTCATTTAAATTAAAAATAATAATCTATTAAACTTCGTTTTAAATACTTTATACTTTTAATATTATAGAATTTAAATTCAAATTTAAACCTATAATCTATTCTAAAAAATTATCACTCTTAAGGACCATAGCTACAGACTTAATTTGTCGTGACAAAATAATCTCCATATTTTTCGGTAAGAAAATGATAAATTAAAATAAAAAAAGGTTTACAATTACACCGAGGGCATTTCGTTGATTACAAATGTACATAAAATACAAAACCGTAAGGGCACACCTCTGCATAATGAGTACCAAATGAAATAAAATCTATAACAATAAAAAACAATGTTCGGAATGATAAAGTACAAAAGATCGATATCGAGAGGTTAAGAAAATAATGAAATAGATCAAGCGGATGTAGAGTAAGCAGTGAAGTGAATCCAACCAAAATGAGCTGACCTGAAATAACAAAAAACAACAACAGAAGAAAATAGTAGTATTTAGCACGAACAAATGATTTTTGAGCTGTGAAATCTGTAATAGAGGTTCAAGAGGTCCAAGAAGACACGATGTGAGATTGCTGAACCCAGCGAGGGAGAGTCCAATAAATTCTTTGCATTCCTCGCAAAAATCAACGTGCCAAAAATGACCAGACCGTTAGGAGAGGAGGTGCTGATAGTGTACACCAAGGAAGGCCAATAGGAGGTTGAAGGTAAACAAATATCCACCAAAATGTAGTTGGTGGTTTTGTGGGAGCCATCGCACACAACACAATCTAAAGACAGTATTATAACTCCAACCGAGAAGTTTGTCTTGTGTAGTGTGTTTTTCTTGATAACAAGCTAGATAATGGAGTCGTCTCCAAAACTTAACTTTACGTTTTACTTAAATTGTTTATTTCAAAATCTAATTCTTCACCTAATTCAAAATAAACATGATATCTATGCAATTATCTATATACAAGGTTCAAAATAAACTGATGTCTGCAATCACTTATATATAAAATTCAAAATAAACATAATGTCTATGCAATTACCTATCTTATAGATATTTTATCATAAGATTATATACGACTATTTTAGGACTAATACCGATAATAAGATTGCATGAACAAAATATATGCTATCCAACTCAATAAAAAAATTCTAACTCAATAAAAAAATTCTAACACATAACAGTAAAAAGCAAAATTCTTTTGTGTACACGGCTTATAGACCATCCGTTTTGAGCACAGAGGCACTAACACTCGCATGGCTCTCTCTGAAACGGGTTTCAGTATTTCCTATCTATTATTTTTATGATTTTGTTCCCATCTTCTAAACGTAATATCGCATCATCTTCATTTAATCCAGAACTAAACTGCAAAACTCTAGTCTTATGCATCTAACGATGCATGGTTAAAGGGCTTTTTAGTAATTAGATTCGAGGTGAACTCTTAGCTTTACATATAAAAGTAACGACATAAATTTAAAGTGAACACACATAAATTTGACTTGGACAATAGCCTGGCTGCGATCAACACCAGAAGGATGACTGCAGAAAACAAATAAACATATATACATTTTTTGTACATGATAAATAATAAACTAGACAACATGTGATATACATCATTTAGCTGGTAATCAGTGTGGACATATATGCTAAACCAAGTTGAACATGGGCTAGTATGAGTTCAAAAGCCATGGATGCTCAAGTGCTTCTTTTGCCGTGAGCCGCTTTTGGGGATTGATCTCAAGCAAAGCCCTTACGAAGTCAATGAAATCAGAATCCTGAACCTTTAAGAAATCCTTCAATGAACACTCTTGCGGTATTATATATTCTATTTGGTCCTTCTCCTGGGCACAAATCAACAAAGCTGATTCTTTATATATATCCAAAAACATTACCGAACATACATCCGTTAAAGTTACGTTCAGTACACTGTATGTTTTCTGCTACATTTTCATTGAAAGTTTTCAAAATAATGTTTTCATTTATTTTTCAGATATATATAAAAGGCCTATTTGGTAGTGAAAATGAAAACTGTTCTCAGTTTATTAAAATTGATATCTTCAACCAGCAAATCAATATATATTTGAATTTCTTAAAATATTAAAAAAAAATAACAACAAGAATAGAAACTTTTGTTCTTATTTACTAGAAAATAAATAAAAAATACTGAAAATTTAAATTTAAATTTTAAGTTTTCAGTGCTTTTATTTTTTGGAAAACAGTCTTATTTTCTGGTTAAACAGTTAAAATCACCAACCAAGTACAACTTAAATGTTTTCGGACAGAAACAAACCTCAATTACATGGTAGAGGTCATATTCTTTGGTAAAGTACTTGTGAGTCATCTGTCCCCTCACCAACATTTCCCAATCGATTGGACCGAGCATCCCCATCATTCGAGCTACAATCATAACTATTGCATCATTGGGAAATAGTACCTATCAACAACGATTTTTTATGAGTAATTACAAATCAACTGAACGAGAAATCTGTTATTATTATGTTTATGTAAAGGAATGATTTAGTGGTAAAGGACTTACTTTACCAGAAGAGAGCTCAGCAAGGACACATCCGAGGGACCATATGTCAATCTTATCATCATAAGGGAGACCCAGAATTACTTCAGGGGCTCTATAAGAGCGAGATTGCACATATAAGCTTAAGTTGTCTGTGCGGAAACAGCTGCACCCAAGATCAATGATTTTTATCTTGCATTTCTTGTAACCTTTTATCATAATATTTTCAGGTTTCAAATCACAATGAATAATTCCCAAACTGTGCATATAAACCAATGCCTCCAAACATTGTCTACTTATCACCTGTTACAGAACACCATAATCTATGCATCAATGATATGAGTAAACTAGGCTGTGTCTTTATATAGAAAATCAAAACAATCGAAATTTACGCTCAGACTTATTTCCTATTCAATATTGCCATCCTAATATATCTCTTTGTTCCAATTAATTAATTTTAGTTAATCATATTTCTATGGCACATAAAATCTTGGTAAACATAAATGAAACACTGTATAATACAGAGAGAAACGGACCTTCAATCTTCTCAGGTTGAAATAAGCTTCTGAACCGGATTCCAGATTAAATTTCTGAAATTCATATAAGTTGGCCTGAAGTAGTTCACAGACAATGAACAAGTGTTCCTGTAAAGTCAAAGAAACCTATTTATTTTCCATTATCGGGTTCTTTTGTCTTCGAGATCCTCAAAAAGTTTTACCTGATGATAGAAATAGTCATAAAGACGCAAAATATGGTGTTGATCAGCTGGATCATGTTTATTGACCAGCTTCAAAAGTTTGATTTCATCTAAGCTTTGGTCGAAAAATTCTTTATTGTTTTTAATTATTTTGAGGGAAACGTCAGTTCCCGTCTGAAGATCACGTGCCTGAAAAACTTTACTGAAAGCCGCTGATCCAATGTGTTGTGTAACATAGTATCTGCCTGCAACGGTTGTGTTTAGCACAATGGGCATATCCCTATTCTCTTCAAATCCAGTCCTGTACAAACAGGACGCAATGAGTTTGGTCTGCCACCCACAATACTAGCTGCTTTCAGGCTGTATACATAAATAACCCAAGCTCAAATTAAAAGCAGCTGAGGACCAAAAAGTTTGATATATACATTCAAGCATTTAGAACCAAAAGTTGGAGACAAATTGCTCAGATTTAACGGCTTATCCTGTCTATTTTAATTACTCACGTGTCGAGTCAGACTATTTCGTTTCTGGACTACTTAGTTGCCAAAATACAAGAATTGACCTAGACATACCTGTTTTTTCTGTGAATAATACGGAGACAAAATATTTCAAACTCGTCTTCATAATTATGGTTCATAAAAAGTTCATCACCAGGACCAGACATAGTTTCAGGTGGTTCTTCTGATGCTACACTTATTATGTCTTCATCCTCCTCCTCCTCCTCATCATCGTCATCGTCAATTTTATTACCCCTTGAATTGTTACTGACAATTTCTAAGTCTACCTTTATATCTTGTTTGACACAATGGTTCATGACTTTATCTAACTGGCTCAACTCGACAGAATTCCCATAGTATAACCCTCCTGATCCGGCACAACATTTACGAACCTCATTATCATCATTGTCAAAGAGGGACGGCTTTCTCACTGAATCACCGTCTCCTTCGGATTTATCATACAAACCAGCTGAATTCTCAAGTTGGTTTTCTGTCTCTACACTCATAATAAATTTATCTTCACTTGGACAGACAAATAACTCAGATTCCCTAAAACGTGGACTCCTCAAGCGTTCTTGGTCTTTATTATCGTGCTCCAGACAAGCACGCGCCGTACCAAACTGAGAAAACCTATCAGAGGAAGATGCCTCGGAACCTGCGTTAGACGAAGGACCATCTCGATATAGATTTGTCAACTGACTTTCGTCTGTATCATCATATAGGTAGAACTCAGTTTGTCCCGGATAAGCTCGGGCGGTACAAAACTCAGGCAAGCTACTATCATCAGATGAAGCATCGGAAAACATCTGAGACGAAGAACTCCGACCATATGGATTTCTAAATTCTGCATATTCAGATGAATTCGACAAATTTAACTACAAACCTTATAGCACAAGTAATGACAGAAACAAATTAATATTCCGACATGCTATCAAACTAACTATAGAGAAGCGAGTCTTATTAAACAGAGTATCTAACAGTTGTTCCCAAAGTTCGTGCATTACTATACTGAAACATAATTGAAACAGGCTCTAAGATAAGCACGATCTAAACTCACCAATCTAAACAAAGTCAATAAATTTAGAAATATTCGAACACACCATTAGTAGATGAAATCAGGCTAATGAAGTCATCATCTGAAGGAAACCCATCAAAAGTCGACCTCGAACATATGCTTAAATCACCCTTCCGTTCCCTTTCTTCTCGCCGGTAATTCGCCGGAATCCTCACCGGCGGCGGAATTGGAAACAGTGACTTGTCGAAATCGAAAGAAATTAGCTCATTTCTCTCATTCACTTCTTCTTTTAGAGCCGACTCTGCTTTTGTAAACCCGTATTTCCTGAGGATTTCAAGAACAGCTTCCACCTCCATGTAAAATTTATACTTTGAGAGAGGATAAGAGGAATAAAGTTTGATCATGCAAATTTAGTTAAAGTTGAAGGTCAAAAGTGGAAGATAGGTTTATGGTACCTCTCTCGCTCGCGCTCTCTCTCTCGACGTGCTTTGTTTCTGTCGTGAAAATGAAGACCCGGTTCATAGTTTTTGCGTCGATGACTTTGGAAGTAGGATATGGATTCGGGTTATCGGGTTGGTTGGTTTAAGCACAATATGGCGGAGTATTAACCGTACACGTGGAGGATTTGGATTTTTTGGTTGTTGGCAAAAGTCGCAAGTCTACTTTTGCTTTGTAGTTATGACCTATGATGACATTCAATCCTTACTCCAAAGTTGCTTTCGTACTATATAAAATTATTTAAGATAAAACGAAGCTTTGATTTTGTCACAAGATTATTTAGCTGCGTTTGAATTGTTCTGTCTATAATTAATGGATTGATAATTTGGATAGCGAATATTATAGGATAATAAAATAGTTTTGGCTCAGATTTTAGGAGCACTTTCTTTAACGTAGTGGTTAGATAGAAATATTAGAAAATGATAATGAAAACGTGATGAACAATTTATAGGATCGAGGTTGTCCGATTAGATAGTCTTTCTTACAGATGGAATTAAGCTACAAATCATTTATGTATATCAGATGTTGTAAAACTTTTTATTTTTATTTTTTGTATTAAACTCTTCTTTTAAAAAAAAATTTGTAACTTGATTATCCCCATGTAATTAACTATGATGAAAGATGTAATTTTGTGTTTTTTTATCGATAAGAAACATATATTGATAATAAATAATAAAGGTGAAAAATTAAGCTACAACAATTAATAATTTTTAGAAATCAAACCCAAAATTAGAACTAAATCTAAACAAAATTAAAAGTTGGAGCCAACTCCTAGATATAAAAGGTTTAAACTTATTAGAAAACTTAGAATTATTCATCCCCAAATCTGAAATTAGCGAAAGAATAGCAACCATTTAAGCTATCTCAAACACCTTCCCCAAGCCAGGACTATTGCAATAGATTTTAGGAAACCTAAACACTCCTCACTCACCTCCAAGATTTCAGAGACTCAGGCATTCCAAAATAAGTAGAACGAGCGAGACAAAATCCAGGATTGAGAGAATTTCCCCAGATAACGATATCTTGAACAGCCAATTCCTTTGATTTACATCTTCGATCAGATAAGCTTCAAGAATCAGCAATAAGCAAGACTCCAAATTCATAGAAAAGCTGAAACAGATTGAACAGAGCTCAAGTAAGTATCAAAGTTTTGTTTTAAGAAGTTATAAGGTATCCACTACCAAATTTCTCTAGAAGAGCAACGGCTTTTAATGTAGATGGGGGCTCAAAGTTTATACACTTTATTTTCATTTTGCAAAGCAAGGTTCATCTAGCAAGCCAATCGGCTGCTAGATTTTGCTCACGGAACATATGATTAAGGCTCTTTGAAGGCAAGAGAAGATGTATGATACTCGATATGATATGATCAATAGACGAGAGGTACTTCTCTGATTTTAAAAACTTTATTAGCATCTCAGAGTCAAATTCTATGTCGATGTTTGATAATCCTTTGATTTAGCAGAGCTGAAGGCCATCAATGAGGGCTTTAACTTCAGCTTTGATGAAAGGTAACTTGCCATAGATGTTGTCGTAGTCATGGTTAATGTTTCCTGAGAAATCTCAAACAATCACACTTTCACTAGATTCGCTAGAAAATAGAGTACATGCGTCGGTGTTGATTTTAAAGCGATTAGAATGAGGAGGGATCCAATATATCACATATGCTTTGATGGGCTTCCTCATATGATTAAAATAATTTAAGGTATTAGGTGCAAACTTGACATTTTTCCAGTGCTTTAACTGAAATAAGTTAGAATTCTTCGAAACTATGCCAAATACAAACCGTAAATTTTGATACTTCAAGTTGTTTCGAATATTACTCGTCGATATTTCACTGAAATAACTTATCTCAACACTTAACCTCTTCGAGCGAAAATGTCTTAAACTCGCATCAAATTAAAATATCTTAATTTTGTACTTAAAACTTCATTGAATCTTCATGTATTCCTCTCAATTTTTTATCAAAACAATTTGTTTCTCTACTCAAATTATTCGAACATAGCCGTTTTTATGTTTGCCTCAAATGTACATGTGGATTTTTTAATCATTTCTTCTGGTGACAGCTAGAAGCGTTTACAGATGTCATCCTACTTGGTAGTAGGCAAGTTCGTAGGTTTGACAATTTACAGATGTCATCTTACTTGGTAGTAGGCAACCGTTTGGCGGCTCCTCTTCCATCTAATAGCTATCACCAACTCTTTATCTTCTATGCCTATTTTCTCCTTCACTATTCTTTTATAAATATTCCATTGCGTCATTTTTGCCTCACACACAACTTCTGTTGAGAGAAAGAGCAAAACACCTGAAAACATTTTCTTCCTCACTAATCGTCACTGAAAAATTCAACTTTCCCGATTTACCTCCACCTTTATTTAAAATCAATCTGTAAGTTCTTTTTTGTTCTTGTTTATGAAAATATCCCCATCTACTAAAAATCCTATTTTTTGTATATACGACTATCTGTGCATGTGTGAGAGAGCTGTTGAGTATCTTGCAGTAGGAGTAATAGACAATCCTCCAAAATTCCACTTTTGGATCAAAGAATTTATTGCAATGATCGATCTTTCAAATAATCTAGTATTACGATTTTACTATGTCATCCTTGGAGATTATTTTAATATAATTGATGACCTCATCGAGCTGACAAGTTCTGGAAATAAAGATTCTTTTTTATTTCTAAAGCCTGGGAAAATGGAAAGGAAATTTTCAAATAGAATCCATCAAAACTCAACCACGTTTGGAGAAGTAGCAGTAAGTCAAATAGATCCATCAAAACTCAAACCCATATGATGTTGTTAAAAGACTATTAACACCTGATACGGAAGTCATACTTCCAGTTTGAAATCGGTCTCAAAGCCATTTACCTGCCAAGAAAAAGGCTAAAAAAAATTAACGTTAGGTCTTCGACAAATCCAAAACCACAAAGAAGACCAAGACAAACCAAAACAAAAGCAAGCAAAACAAATCATCCAACCATCGAAGAAGGAATTGAAGATGAACCTTCTCCGAAGATACAAAAATATTGTTGCTTCTAAAAAGAAAAACTCCTAAAAAAATCCTCCAAATTTTTTAAAAATAAAGCCAAAGTAACTTTCTCAAATCCAAATGCAAATGTCGATGAGACAGAAGAAATTATGGTGAAATGTCACCAAGGGAATGATAACTTCATCAATAATGAGAATATTGGTGAAGATGAAATCCAAGATCTCTACAAGGATACGAACCCTGCAGTTCAACGAATTCAAGATCAACTTGAACAAATTACTCATCAAGTTACCGCACCTCTTATGCCTGAAATTATGAGTGGTTTATCATCATCTGCTCTTATAACTTATGAAAATCCTCTTACTCATCCTACCCTCTTATTATACATATTGAGGAACATTTTGAAGAAGTATCAAATTTTCTTCAACCATTCTCAAATCTCAAAGAAGCAGCAAAGCACTTATGCTCATAAGTTATGTCTGCTCGAAACAAACTAGAGGTTGTGGCTAGAGACATGATCAGGTACAAGAAAAAATGCTGCTGAAGAGAAAAAGATGAGAGAAATTTTTTACCATCATATCCTTGATCAATTCCAAGTTTCCAAACTGATAGATTAAAATTTATCAAAGAATTTGTCCATCTCAAACGTCATTTAAGAGTTGTTTATGAAGAAGAGACTATGGACTTGAAGTCTTCCTATTATCATGAGCTATAGGAGCTTAAATCAAAACATTAAAAATAAATGGTTAAAGAACAAAAGAAATACTTTTCTCTGCAAGAAACACTTAATAAAAATGAAGAAGAGAATAAAAAGATAACTGATGAATTGACACCAGTAAAAACAAAATTCCAAGAGGAAAAAAGCCTTGCTATTAAAGCTGCCAGGACCAAATGCGGGGAAGAAATCCTCGCCCTTATCAGAAATGCCGAGTAGCAAAAAACAATATATTTACTCCGCAAATTCCACGCAGTATTCCCAAATGAAATTTTTTAAGGCTTTTGGAAACTAATCCCTTTATAAAACCGTCCAAGCGAAACATTTGAACCTACACCCAATGACTCTTTGAAGAAACTAAATCAGAGGAAGATGAAGAGACTTCTAATCAGGATAAAGGCTCCTCGGAAGGAAGCTCATACCACTTTCCAAACGAAAATTAAGAAGATTAAACAAATGGTTCTCGTTAAATCACTAGTTGTTGTTGGTGATCTATATTTTGTAAGTGTTTAACCATTTGTCGCTCGAACTTATATTTTGTAAGAATGAAAAATGTACTTTACTTTGTCCAAGTTTAAAATGCCTTCTTTCTCTTTCAAATATTATTCCAAATTTATATTCCATGTTAAATAATTTTGTATTTTATATTTTATGAACAAGGCATTAACACTTCGAATCTAATTATTACTTAAAAATAGTGCATTAAAGAATCGTTAGCGCTTTGAATTTTATTATTATTTTGAACAATGCTCTTAAATAAACTTATAGCATTTTGAATATAAATATTATGTTTAAATAATGTTAACACCTCGAATGTGGTTGTCTCTCCGAATCAATGATTTCAAATAAATATGTAGCACCTCGAATAGAAATAGTTCATTTAAAGAACGGTAGCACATTGGATATGTTTATATCTTCAAACAGTGCTCTAATTTCACGTGTATCACCTCGAATAAATATAGTGCGTTTGAAAAACGTTAGCATCTTGAATGTGTTTAACTCTTTAAAAAATGCTCTAATTGAACGCATAGAACCTCGGATAAGAATAGTGCGCTTAAAGAACTTTGGCACCTTGAATGTGTTTAACTCATCAAATAGTGATCTAATTGAACGTGTAGCACATCGAATAGAAATAGTTACTCTTGGTTAACACTCGAAAGATGATCAGTCTTTGTCTACTTACCAAAATAATCTAAGTATTTATGTTTCAAACAACCAATGGAAAAAAAATAATTTTATTAATATCCTCAAATGTACACGTGGAACCTCATTAAAACCTTCATGGGCCAACAAGATAGATAAAAATGTATGCCACTTATGAAAAAATCAATCAAATCGCATAACACGTTTGATAAAAGAATTAATCACTCCCAATATAGCTTTAAGTGCTCTATATACCAAGGATGTTGAAGTAATTTGTCCTGCTAATCATAAAGGCGATACGTACCGAGCTTTACTCACTCTATAACCACATAAGGACCCTCCCAATTCGGGGCCATCTTTCCAAGTCGTTTGTCCTTTGTACGGAGAAATATTTTCCTTAACACTTTATCACCCACCTTAATATCCATAATTGTTTACCTTCGTATTATAACGAATCATCATCAAAGTTTGATAATGAATTGAATTCAAATGCGCTCTAACTATTGTTTCTTCAATTAAGTCAACTTCTGTTCTTTTTGCCTCTTCATTTTACTCCTCGGAATAATAGAGTAATCTATAAGAAGGTAAAGTAGATTATGCAGGGAATACAACATCCATACCACATACCAAAGCAAAAGGATTTTCTTGAGTAGCCTCTCTAGGAGTCGTTCAATAAGCCCATAACATCTCTTGCAAATAATTAGGCCATTTCCCCGCAACAAAAGTTAAATTCTTATTTAAACCTTCCAAAATGGACATTTTAGGTACTTTCACTTGACCATTTTCTTGTGGATTAAAAAGTGTGAAACAAAACTATGTAATACCCTTCGAATTAGAAAAAATAATTCATCTCTCTGTTGTTAAATTTGGGGATGTTATTTATGGTAATTTTTCGAAGAACTCTAAAACGACATCAAATATTATTCACAATGAATTTGATAACATCCTTGGTTCTTGTTCCGGATAAAGGTTCAGCCTCAGCCCACTTCAAAACATAATCCACCACCCCAATAATCATTTGACGCCTTCCAGAAGCCGTGGGTAGTGTTCCTACTAGTTCTATTCATCATCTATCAAAAGGAATAGCTTCATATATAGAAGTAAGTGGAACAAAGGGTTGGTTGATGGAATTTGAAAAACATTGACAAGTATCACAACCTCGTACTAAACTTTTAGCGTCACTCATAATCGAAGGACAATAATACCCCGTCAACAAAACCCTTTGTGTCAAAGACTTGAACCCATAGTGAGTTGAACCCTCACCATCATGTAACTCAGATAAAATCTCTTGAGATTCTTGTTTACTCAAACACCGTAATAATGGCCTACTTAAAGACTTTTTGTATAAATAACCATGAGCCTTGTATCTTAACCTTTGAGCTAACTTCATATCTTGAGGTAACGTACCTCCAAGTACGAAATCAAGGATATCAAAATCGCCAACTGCCTCAAATTATTTCTAGAACAACAAACACTTCCTCAACATATTAACATTGTTGTGATCGTCTCAAAATCGAAGGACTTTCTTATAATAATATTCATGGATACTATTCTGTGTAAAAAATGGTTGCTAAAGAATCAGCAACTGTATTATCTCCTCTATTGATATGCTCAAGAATCACTTTGTCAAACAAAAGAGTTAAACTTCAAAGCTCACGAATATAAAAAATTAGCTGGTCTTTCTTAGCCTCGGATATCCTTATCATATGATTTTCCACTAGCTACGAATTTGTATCCAAACGGACAGTTTTCGCTCCACAAATACTTGAAAGCCTTAACCCAGCCAATCTAGCCTCATATTAAGCCACGTTAGTTGATGCATGAAACCCAAATCGAGTAGCATGATACATAGCTTCTCCAGAGTGAGTAATCAGTTGAAACCCTGCACTCGATCCCAATATACTAGAACCACCATTAGATCAAAATACCCATGCTGGGACTTCTGGATGTGATTCTTTAATCATCCTCTCATCTGATTAACTTGAATGAAACTCCACCAATAAATCTGCTTTAGCTTCAG
Organism: Limnanthes douglasii subsp. nivea; assembly: GCA_036936605.1. Taxonomy (NCBI): domain Eukaryota; kingdom Viridiplantae; phylum Streptophyta; class Magnoliopsida; order Brassicales; family Limnanthaceae; genus Limnanthes; species Limnanthes douglasii. The sequence goes on from JAUPFV010000004.1 coordinate 78,045,821, forward strand.
CTTTAATCGTTGTTCGAGGAGAAAAATTTGTACCAAATCTCCCAACTCTACTGACCACTTAGTTATTCTACCATATATATCTCGTCTTTGTAACACATTATTTAGTGGAAAATAAGTTCGAACAAAAATTGTCGGAGCTTGAAAATAAGGGTGCATTTTTCTAGCAGCCATCACTAAAGATAAAGCCATTTTTTTAGCCTCATATATCTTTTATGTGATGCCAACAAACTCTTACTAACATAATAAACTGGCTTCGAGGCTCTCTTTTCTTCTCGTATTAGAACAACGTTAACAATAAAAATGGACACTACTATATACAAAAACAGTTGTTCTCGAGGCTTAAACAAGATTTCTGGTGATAACAAGAGGTCTCTAATCTTTGAAAAAATTGTTTCACATTCTAATGTCCACTCGAACACTTTGGGTCTTCGTAAACTTGGAAAAAAAGAGAACACTTATCCAAAAATCTGGAAATAAATCGATTAAAAGCAACTAACCTTCTTGTCAAAATTTGCATATTCTTTATAGTCCAAGGTGATGTCATCTATATCAAAGGTTTTAATTGTTCAGGATCAGCTTTTATCCCTTTTTCACTAATGATATACCCTAGAAACATATATTATCTCACGCCAAAAGTACATTTCTTAGAATTTAACTTCAGTCGAATAACCCTTAAATTTAAAAATGTCTCCTAAAAATCTCTCAAGTGTTCACCATATTTTGGACTTTTAACGAGCATATCATCAATGTAAACTTCCATGTTTCTTCCAATCTGAGAAGAAAAATCCTTATTCGCGAGTCTCTGATATATTGCCCCTGCATTCTTTAGTCCAAACGGCATAACTCTGTAACAATGTAATCATTGATCAGTTATAAATATAGTCCTCTCTTGATCAATTGGATTCATCTTAATCTGGTTATTTCATGCAAATGCATCCATAAAACAAACCATTTTATTTCCTAAAGTGGAATCGACCAACTGATCTATTCGAGGAAAAGAAAATGGATATTTAGAACATGCTCGATTCAAGTCTGTAAAATCAACACACATTCTCTATTTCCCATTCTTTTGTTTTACCAATATCGGGTTGGCAGTCTAAAGTGGGTATTTCACCGCCCGAATATGTCTAACCTTAGATAATCGATCAACTTCTGCCACAATAGCTTTAAATTTTCAACAAAAAAACTTCTTCTTTTCTGAATAATAGGTCTGACCTTTGAATTTAAAGCTAAGGTATGGAATATTACTTCTGGTGGAACACATACTACATCCTATGTTTTCCAAGCGAAAAAAATACAAATTATTGAACAGAAAGTGGAACAATTGAAAACGCAAAGTGGGTGACAATAGTGTCCCTACTCGAAGAGTTCTCTCATTTATAAACGTATATTCTTCAATATTCTCACTTACTGCAAAAATACCCGGGGGATTTCCCTCGGATCATCCACGCCATCTTCATCCGACATGAACCCCCCTGATTGTTATTCTGTCATTTGGTCATTAGGATTAGATATTCGAGAATGAAGGGGTGTTACATAGCATTCTCTGGCTACCTACTCATCGCTTTGAACCACCCCAATACGATCCCCCATAACATACTTCACACACTGATGAACAGTAGAGACTACAACATATATATTTTTAATAGCCAAGATCTCCCAAAGATAGCATTGTAACTTGTTGGAAATTCGAAAACCATAAACAAAACTTGAACCCTCGTTTTAAAAGGGATTTTTCCGAGATATACCTCTCTCTCGAATTCTTCAATCACTTGAGTTGTTACTCCTGGAAACCCAATTATAATGCGATCAGAATGAAGAATCTTAGGTGGATTACGCATCCTATCATATGTAAATTTAAACAAAACATTCGCTGAACTGCATGTATCTGTCAAAATACGTCGAATTTCAACCCCAACTATGTATGCCGCTATAACCACTGCATCTTTATGAGCTCTTGCTATCCCCCAATATCATCATCGTCAAACAAAATAAATGGTATATTCCCTTTTCCATACAAATGGGTAGACATTTTACCCCTTATTTGAGTAACCAAACTCATCATATGTCTTTTTTGGAGCTGTTATTGTTTCCAGTTATAGTATCTCCACCAAAAATTCCCAAAGACTAAAATAATTCACACAAACTTCAAACCCGTCCTTGAACTGGTGGTTCATCCACAACTAATAAAATTAATCGATCACGGTCTGCATCCAAATACTATGTTTCTGCGTCAAACTTGTCACATTTAGAATCCAGGCACATTAATGAACTCTCCTTCTTCGAATTCAGATTAACAATTTGTTATGTTATCATGATCAGATTTTTCGACCCACTGCTTTGGCCTTTTACAAAAGCTATTAACTTGCCATTCTCTATTAAAATATGTATTTCTTTTTTTAATGCTATACAATCCGAAGTGTCTGTCTAATGTTATTGTGATACTTGCAATACCAATTATTGTGCTCTTCCCTTGGCCTATTTATTGGAGTTGACTTTCTAAAGTTTACTTGACATTTAGATTTCTCATAGATAGTTGCTACATTCTTAGTTAGCTCTGCAAAATATTATGGTCTTATCCATTGATTTGGTCTGGGCCGGTGAGGTTGATGATTATACCCATGAGTTGGAGCCCCTCCTATTCGAGGAGGTAGATTAACATTAATCCTTGCACAAGATGAAGCTTGAAAATTTGAGGTGTGTACTTGACTTTATTGACGAGAAAATTCATGTCATGAAGTCCTTAGAGTAAAACTTGAACTACCTAAAACCTTGGTAGACTCTTCAACCTTAATTTTCTCATCAACTTGAGCCATCAGAGCTCCAAATGTCAAAGCCCTTCTTATAGTCGTTTTATTTTCCAAATCCCCAGAAATAAGCCTTGTCTAAAAGCTTCCATAATGAAAATTTCTTCACAATTCTCTAACTCTATTTTTGTTAACACAAATTGTATGGTGTAATTTTTTATCTTTCCCCCCAAAACTTGTTTGGATAGTATCATTGTGTCACCATTGGCTCACATTTCCTTGCTTCATATAATTTATCTTCGAAGTGTTGTATACAAAATTCTAAACTTGGTGATTGATCCCCTCAAAATCCTGTTATACCATTTTAAAGTAGTACCCTTAAATGTTTGAGAAAATGTTATACAAACCAGCCTCTCGTCATCCTCGAAATTTACCATATAATTCTTTTATTGTTCAATTTGATCATCGGGGTCTTTTGTTCCATCAAATGCTTTGAAATGTCAAAACACCTCGGAAGAGGTATTGACCTGATATTCGTTGATAAAAGAGAATTCCTCAATTCTACTCCTTACATATACTGACCATCTCCCTTAGTTTCCATTATCGCATACAAATTTTAGTCTGCTGTATTTACATATTGATTGGTCGTATTACCCTCATAGAAAAAGTCATCCTTTACGTGTTGAGGCTTACTTTCTTTCATTGACTTATACTCCTTAAGCGACTTTTAACACCTACTTCTTTCCCTCTTTAAATTTTTTTGATGCATTTTTTGTTTAAAAAAACAACCCTTAGAGTTAGAACTGGAAAATTCGCTATCACTAGAAGAAATATATAATTGTTTATCCTTTATATCTCTCCGTGAAGAGCGGTGTTCCTTGTCTGATTGAAAATGTGTTTTCCGATGATCTCTTTGAATCCGATGAGCTACGTAGGATTCATCGGATGGATTTTCCACCTAACCATTTTCCTCAATTAGTCGCACTGTAGATTCCAATCTGCCATATGAAATTTGTTGTTCTCTCCGTGTGTATTCATTATTTAAGACAATTATTTTTTCCAACAGTTGATGCATTCGACTCTCAATGTCAAATTAGTTACACTTCTCATGGATTTGAGAATTACCTCGATCTTCTTCCCTAGAATTTACTTCCCGGTATAGATCCAACCTAATAGCTTCAATTGCCTCTTGAACCGTTAGATCAGCTCTCGTCTCCTCTAGTTCCATTATGAGAAAAAAAAAATTAACTATGAATTTTATATTTCCGGAGTTTAGATGTGTTATCTAGGTACCTTAAGCTTCTCCCACTGTGGTATCCAATGTTAAGTATAAGAAAAATCTCGATGATTTATATGAATTAGACTTGATTTTGTGGAAAAAAGATGATAATATTGAAAGAACGTTAAAGTGTGTGAATTCTAGAGAGAGAAACAATTTAACAAAATCTATTTCAAATCATCAAAGTCGAACCCTTTATTCAAAGTTTTGTTCTCTATTAATAGGCATGCAAGAATACTAATTGAATCTGTTACGTAAAAACAACAAATTACTTTGTGGTCCATAATATTTACAAATAAGATAAATCGCTTATGGTAACTTTTACTGTACATTGAAAGTAACCATAATGTTATTATTTTAAGTCCTTGATAATATATATCTTTATCACTACTGTGGTTAAATGGATTTATTCCACCATCTCCACTAATATCTTGAACAATGTTATTAAAGCCTACATTTTGGTGGTGACTTGTGAAATCATCTTCGTGATTTATCTCAAGACAATACGAATTCTCGTGCCGTTTCTTTGGAACACGAGTTCAATAATACTTATTTGTGGGATTTTTCCTCGGTCTCTGCTTTTTTCCAACACCTCAAGACTCTCTTTGACCAACTCAAGAATATGGGGGCTCCGGTATCTAACAATCGTCTGATTTTTCATATGGTGGGTGGCCTTACCTCCACTTACAAAAATGTAGCTTATGTAATTTGACACAAGAAGTATCTACTACCGTTTTATAAAGTTCGATCCTTGTTAGCTATGGAAGAAACTAGCATGAAAGAGACAACGATTGGGGTGATGATGCAATGATGGTGGCTACTCGTGAATAATCAACAAACATCGGAATCACAGGAAATATGGTGGTGGTTCATGACAGTATCCGGTTTGGGGTCATGGAAGTACTAGACGTTGAGGCTACTGTGGATATTGTCAAAATTCATTAGGTGATCCATCTTGGGCGATGCCTCCTTAGTGGGCTTGGATACAACCACCCTGGACCGTACCCCTTGCCCATACCCGACATAATCTTAGATCATGACTACTGGACCATGACATTCCAAAATCTTGGGCCCCAGACCTCAGCAACAGCAACAACAGTCATATGCATCCTCTTAATGGACTCCGACGAATATAAAATCGGCTATGCATACTATGTCTTTGCCACATAAGGATCCTAATTTATATATGGACACCGAGGAAATTCCTCATATGACGCCCTCACAAGTTAATCTCACATTTTATATTAATATGAGCAATAATAATGGTGTTACCGTTGGTAGTGGTCAGTCAATTCCAATTTATGGTTATGGTCATACTTCATTACCTTCCCTGAACCTACCTTTGTCACTCAATCATGTCTTGCATACACCTAAACTTATTAAAAATTTAGTTTAGTTAGAAATTTTACAACTAATATTCATGTATCAGTGGTGTTTGATCCTTTTGGTTTTTCTGTGCATGACAGACGGGGACACATCTAATGAGATGTGATAGTACAATCCCCCTATATCGTGTCACTCATTCTAGTCCGACTATGACCACTTCCTCCATTGTATGAATTGCATCCACTCTTTGACATGACCGTCTGGGTCACCTGGGAGACTCAGTCTTAGCTATTATTCAGGAAAATAAATTGATTGACTGTAATAGTCCATCTAAGTCTACCACTGGTCAACTGCGTGTTCGTGGGAAATATATAAAGTTGCCTTTTGTTCCCTCAACTTCTACTACTTGTGTGGTTTTTGATATTATTCATAGTGATCTTTGGACTTCTCCATATTTGAGTTCTTCGGGACATATATATTATGTGCTTTTCATGGATGATTATTCAAAATTCTTGTGGACTTTTCCTATTGGTAATAAATCACAAGTATTCTCAGTTTTACCAAATTCCAAGCTTATATTCATACCTACTTTGGACAGGATATTAAAACCATACAATGTGACAATGAGGGAGAGTTTGATAATTATTATTTTTGGCAGTTTTGTGAGTCTCATGGAATATCTTTCATTTTTCATGTCCTCATACCTCCTCATAAAACGGAAAGACCGAAAGAAAAATATGATCCACTAATAATATCATGCGCACACTTCTCATTCATGCATCTTTGACACTTCATTTTTGGCATCATGCTCTTCACATGACAATACGCATACTTAATATTATTCCCAGTAAATTTATTCTCAATGAGTCCCCCTCTAAATTATCTACCATCATGTTCCATCTAACTCTCACATTCGGGTTTTTGGGTGTCTGTGTTTTCCCTTGTTTCCATCCACTACCATTCAAAAAGTGCAAGCTCATTCTACTTAACTTTGTATTTTTTTTAATTTATTAATTTTTGTTTAGAGACCTGTGAATAAAGTAGGTGTTAGATAACATAAAATCACATGTTAAGATATGTGTTTGGTGCGATCGATGGTACATACATATTATTTGTTTTTTTATGTTATGTTCAAGTCCATGTTTTCAGAACAAATCAAGACGAAACCCTATCTTAATTTGTATGTGTATGGAAGGGGGCGAGAGGTTTTAATTTTTCTAAAAAATGGAGAGTTTACCGCGACCAAGGAGTGGTCTTCGCGGTAAATTACTGTTCACCGCAATCTCTCCTAATGTGGTCACAATAAACTCGTACTGTAGTTTCAGCTTTGGGTATCTGACTTCAGGTGTCCATAATTTTGCGCTCAATTATCCGATTGAGATGATTTTCTGTTTGGCTAAAGTTCAAAGATCTACATGACTCTTCAGTTATTTTTTTGAATACCTTAGAGGTTCAGCCCCAAAGATGCAATATATATATATATATATATTGTTGTAATGCTTTCAAGTGATGTTGTTATACATAACCCATATACAGGTGAATTAAACTAACTCATGTATTTAAAATATCATATATATGTACGCATTCTTAGAAGTATGTTTAGTATAATATGTATGTTTGTATATATGTATGTATGTATGTATGTATGTATGTATGTATGTATGTATGTATGTATGTATGTATGTATGTATGTATGTATGTATGTATGTATGTATGTATGTATGTATGTATGTATGTATGTATGTATGTATGTATGTATGTATGTATGTATGTATGTATGTATATATGTATGTATGTATATATGTATGTATGTATATATGTATGTATGATGAAATAACATGTTTCCAATACAATATGTAGCATGTTTTGCAGGTTTAGGCTAGCTGGTTATTCAACTATTATCATGTTTAGGTGTTGTACTATTTGTTTAGATGTTCAGAATTGTGTGACCTTATTATGTCCGTATTAAATACATCCAGATCTTTTCATGTATTGTCATATGATGGGATGTGATTACCCAATTTTGATGAGTTATGGACTCTGAGATGTACGAAGTGATGACCTGCATGCCTAAGAATTTTTTTTTGTTTCAGGTACATGGAGTTTTGATTGACTTTCATCTCCCTTCAGAGTTTTAGGCACTATATGAGATATATCACATCCTTAACCGCTTTAGATGCTCATATTGTATTATGGTACGATAAAATTATGTCTTATTTTAAGATATACATCAAGTAGCGTAAGTACACACTACAATGCACGCATCTAGATGCTCATTCTCTAAGACTGATTGACAAACCTACATAACCCCACCTAGTGGGATTTTTCCTGAAAAGTCATAAAATAAAAAGAGTTTGTGCAATTAAGATGATCATTTTCGAGGATGATTAACAAAACCGCATAACCCCAACTAATGAGATTTTTCCATGCAAGTCATGAAATGAAAGAATTTTATTATGGTGTTCAGATGCTCATTCTTTAGGAATGATTGGCAAACCTACGTAACCCTACATAGTATGATTTTGTCAGGAAAGTCGTGAAAACAATGGATCTTATGCATTCATATGCTTATTCTCTCGTACTGATTGGCAAACCTGGTAGCCTCACCTACTAAGAAATTCCATGGAGTCATGAAATAAAATTAGTTAAGCGAGCATTCAGATGCTCATTCGTTGACACTGATTGACAGACCTGGTAACCTCATCTACTAAGTAATACCAGACAATTCATGAAAGGAAAAAAGTTTGAATCTTTGTATCTTAGGAAAAATTTGTAGTATATGTAAGACAACCCTTACAAAAGACTAACACACATATTTATCGATAGTGAAAACTTGTTGCAGGATGTCATTGATGTGATCAAACCCACCTTACTTATACATAACTGGTTTTTTGGTGTTGAAAGATTCATCCATTTACCATGATCAATCTGGTACAACCGGATGAAAGGTTTGGTTGATTGGATATGGCATAAAATCCATATTGCCTAACCTTAAAATATTGGCTCTAAAGGTAATGTATAACTCATTAGCGCCTACTGTCTCAAGTAGTGACTACGAATGCCCAATCACTACCACTAATCTAATATTGTTATAATTTCAATAACATATTCCAACTTATTCAGATAAAATGGAAAGAATGATATGAATATTCAGTAAGAATGCCTGGATATCTATCAGACTATGATAGTGAACTAGTCTTCATAAAAGAGATTAGGAATCCAACCATATGCAGTGATGAAACTCTATTGAATATTCTTTAAAAAAATATATTTTATACGATTATAAATTTTATTGCTTAAATTTAGAAAATTTAGTGCCTCAATGCTTTAGATTGTCAAATGGTTGAATTTGGAATTGATGAAAATCAAGAATTCATCTATGAACAATGGTAAAAATTTATAAGAAAATAATTTGAAGTCTAACTATAAAGTCAAATTTTAGACATAAAATTCAAAAATTAATCATTAATTCAATAAAATGGGATTTTTGTTTTTTGGATGTTTGAAGCGAGTGTGAAATACCAGCATGACATACTAACTTTGGAATGCCATATCTTGGGAATAAATAATCAGATTTAGGTGATTCATATTTTTTATTTCATCAAGAATTCAGAGATTTACATGATCGTTCAGTTGGAATAATGAATAACCCAGTAGTCCAATCCTAAAAATTCAGAATTGACCAATAAAAGAACTTAGAAATTATAAAAATATATATTAAGTAATAAGGATAATTATATTGCACCAATTTTCAAACCATAAGTAAGCATTGTTTATATTTTAATTTATATATAGTTATTAAAGGTCATTGATTTCTTTTCAGAAGATACATTAAATCGTCAAAATAGAGTGCTGATAAAACAATTGTACATGTAATGGATGGTTTATGGTTTTCTTACAACTATTATAAATCTTTGACCTTCATTCAGGGACACATTGAATCGCCAAAATTTAGTGATAGTAAACTGTCTTTATATATAAAGGTTAATTAAAGTATACAACAGTTGCATAATGAATAACTGTATAACACGTTGGCACCTACTATCTCCATTAAAGATTTCAGTTAATTAATATTGCAATGATACTATCCAAATTTATGTATTATTTAGAAAATAAATTAAAATACTAGAACAACGAATACATATTTATCAAAAGCATTTGGGTCATATCTCTCAAAATGAGATGGATAATCTAATTAATAAGATGCTTCATGGCCCACTAAGGATCTTGATAATTCATACACGATGACCATGAAGAAACGTATCAAATGAAGGAAAATAGATGTATATGGAAAGTGAAAGTCTTTGAATAAAGTTTCTAATTATTCGTAAGACGATCCTATTCGGATATAACTATAAAATGTGATAATTTCTTCATAGATATTTTGGCTCATTAGACACATATTTCAATATATATATGGATTCCATTAACAGGTTCAAGTAGTTTTTCATATATGTTTGTGGTGGTTACCAGTCAAATGAGGTATGAACATTCAATGAATAATATCATGACTCGATTTTTAGGTCTACACAATTTTTGGCAGTCAAGTACGAAGAGAGCGAATTCATATGAGACTACCAATGATTTTTTAACGAATTTGTGTGGATAATAAACTGCATGTATGGGTGTGGAGGAACTCCATCTCCCCCTCCACGCAGCCGGGAAGAAGTCTATATCACGTACTATTATCGAAACTCATAATCTATGGTTTCAATGTTTGACCTCTAGTGCGAAGTTAAGCAATATGTATTCAACATGTTTGATTTGAAAATTAATAATTTCATTACAAAAAATATGATTGTTTATGTGGAGGAGTGCCTTGCTGAACAAGCGAATGCATTGATAACTTGCTCAGCCGTTGGATGATATAAGTTTAACAAAGGATGTGACTTCAACTAAAATTGTGTGTGTTGTCGAATGTCATGTTTAATGTTAGTTTTATGTTCATAAATTATCTTTAATTACAGTTTCCAAATTTCTAAGTATTGTTGTTTCAATTTCAGCATTCATAAGTTATCATTGTTTCGATTTTCCTTATCCTTTTAACTATTTATTTGAATGAGAACTTATTTAAAATATTAGTTTACTTATAATAAATGTGTGGAAATTATAGTTTTTCAATATACAATTAACCTGATTCACTAGTGACTAACGACTTAATTCACTATTTCTGATGGAGTCTTGAGAATTAATTCGTCTCACTATTTCAGGAAACAAAATTCCCTAACTTCTCTAGAGTTGAGCGAATATGCATAAGAAATAGGTTTTATATTCACTTCTAATGATTGAATCTATATGAATGATATATTTATGGTTGGACAATGTAGGCCTCAAATTTGTTAAGGATAAGTGAATCTATATATGAGATTGACTAGCGTTAGGTTAATATCCTTCTACACTCCATAAAAATTGAATCCAAATAACAATACAAAATAATTAACAAACAAAAGCATAAATTAATAGACAAATTCATCCAACAATCCAATAATAACAACCCAATAATAGACAAAACCATCTAACAATAGATAAAATCGTAAGAAAAATATGATAAACCATCAAACAACCATTACAAATAACTATGATAAAGCAAACCCTCCAATAATAAACAAAACCATCCAACAAACATAGAAGATAACCTAATATAGATCTTACATAATCTAACAAACATCCAACAACCGATAAAATAAAGTTATAATCTATAAAGATCATAGTCCAATAACCAACAAAACAAAATCATAACCAAACTTATTCAATATAGTTGTACGAGAGATGCACGGTATGTAGTAAATAATCAAATAATTGATCTGTATTATACATATCAATATATGGCTCCATTTCATGAATCACGTACCAATAATCGTCTTCCGAATACATGCTCGCATGCGGGTTCTCTCCAACGTATATATCAATATGTAACGGTTAGGGGTTATCAATGATGTACCATAAGTTGTTTCTACTCCAAAATGGATAATATCGTTTGTAATACATCGTCCACCTTCATATCAAGGACATCTTGCGATTGTAGGAATACGATGCCAATGCATCTAAGAAAATCTATCCTAAGAAAATGAAGGTCTAGCAAGTCTACATTCCTGATAAATAATTCGTATAATAAGTATGGAACAATATGAAGTTACAAAGTTCTCAAACGACTTCATCATCACTTCGATCAAAACAATATCACAAAATGAGCGATACTTTTGTACATTATGATATAACATAAAGTTCCCCTGTTAATTATCACAAATAAAATATTATTTCTTTTTTATTTAAAGAAAAAAAGAGTTAAACATAAATTGGATAAAAATGAAAACTTACATAGGTCTCTCTAAACAATGATATGATATGGCGAATATTTTTCCTAATACATCCCTACTACGTTCAAGGAAGAGCTTATGCATATATACACGTGGGTGGCTAGTGATTGCATAATCAGTACAATATAAGCCACAAAGTATACAAATGATCTAAATATCCATGCCTTTCAGCAACCTAATAAAGCTATATAAACCACCACTATTATTATGAAGTGAAGTCTGCTCAAGTGCACTATACAACTGGATATGACCCCAATTATAGATCCTCATCAAGTCAAGATGCTCCATGGAAATGATATAATAAGGTGAGAAAATATTTGGTCATTTTGTTGGCAAATATGCAACAACCAAATACGAACATAAGATAAGCCAGGTGGCATAAATGACAATACGCTCAGATGGATATGTTCCTTCTTGATTACCACTAAACGTGTTCCTCAACCATGCCAAACAGACATATATACCTTAACAAAATAAAAATCCAAGTTATTATAGTGTTTGAAATATATACCTTAACGATTCTGTGAATTCCGACTATAGAAAAAATAATTTTTGATGTGGATATTATTGAGAGGCTTTCAGTTGAACAATGAAGAGAAAAATAATTTCTATTGAGAGATTTAATAAATATGTTTAAATAGTTTATTTTTTACTAAAATTTAATAAGGAAAAATTGGGTGAGAGATCTAACAATCATTTTCATGAAATCCAAAACTGAAAGATTCATCAAAAACCATACGAGATATAAGTTTTTAATATTTACAAATATTTCTCAAACTATCTATAGTATAATATCCAATAATATAGCTATAATATATTATATATTTGTAAAGGTGTGGTTACACAAACTAATTTGTTACTGTAAATGCATATAAATCAGCATTATAACTAGAACCAAAATAATAGAATTGAAAGAAAAAAAATGGTTTAGATTTGGTTCCTTCATAATACACGTTCGATTCCAGTTACTTACGATTTTTGGTTCATTTAAGTTTTCGAACCGAGAACCGTTCCTAAACTTTAGGAACCAGACCCACGCCTTAATACTAAAAGTAAAAAAAAAACCACTAACCTAATGACTTAATATATCATACGAGGATATTCCTTCATAATCTTGCCATCTTTTAATTTTAGTGTTGGCTTCATCCCTTTTCCTTATCTCATTTTCCGGTATCCTAGGTACTTATTGAATTTATTACGTTTCATCTAGTAAGGAAGCTTAAAAACTCTTTTGTTCTTCAAGGTGATTAAAATTTATTGGAGCTATTGTTTCTTTGCAAAATAAAGTGGATTGTAATGAAAAGTGGAATGGGTAGTTTACCGTTGTTATTTTTGAATTTTATTTTGGTCTTAATAGTTTACTAGGTTTCAGTTTTCATGGATACTGGAACAATGAAAAAAGTATATATATATATATATATATATATTCTTAATATCTTCAAAGAATTTATGTATCTTTGTCGTTTAATATTGACATAGACCCAATACGAGTGTTAATGAGTTATTTATGATATTATGTAAATATATAATTTTTTTTGATAATATACCCTCAGTGTTATATAATGGAGACTGTTGCTAATTTATTTCAAATTCCTATAATTTAACTGTCATGTTCCAGTAAGTAACTAGTTGTACTGAAAAAATAGAAAAGTTTCTAGCTTGGCTCCTTTGTAAATGAAGTAAGTAATACAGATTCATCTTTTTATTTATTTTAGTTGGTCTTTTTAATATAATCATATTTTATGTTTGAGCCTTTTCTTTCTAAGAAAATGAGCTTAATAGCCTTTCAATATGATATTAAGGATAAATATCAGTTAATATCGTATGTTTAAGTGATAAACTGGTGGTTCATGACTTGCAAGGAATATATATACTGAGCAAGGGTGAAGGCATAATAAGCCACTTAGTATCCATTGATCGTGCTAATTAGACGTATGAACATGTTGGTCGTATGCTCGTTTGATTGAATTTATTGCGTGAACTATTTGGTATGTGATTCAATAACTTTGAATACTTTTTCCAGGTTTTGTGACTTATAGTCTAATATGCAGAAATACCCGCATATAGGCCAACTAGAACCCTATATGATAATCTATCTAGTGCATCATTATCTTGTAAGTTGTAATATATATTCATCAACTAGAACCCTATATGATAATCTACCAAGTGCATCATAATCTTGTAAGTTGTAAGAGATCTTCATTAACTTTTGACAATTTTAGTTTATAAAGTATAGAACGTCACTTTTTGTAACAACATGAAAACTAACCGATTCAGAATTTTTCAAAATTAGAAGCTTCTATATTCATATGAGGATAGTATACAGATTAATTAATAAGAGAAAGATGCTTTTATGTTATGTAAATGATAGTAGAAAGTGGAATGAGATGTATCACTCAGTAAATCAAGTGATGAAGCAGATGTTTTTCAAGAATACTCTATTAGTTTTGATATATTAGGGGTAAGTAGTGGTTTCTCAAAATCACAATCCACATTTGAATCAAGTAGTGAGCTAGAACATCTTGAAGTGGACCAAAACTATTTGGATAATGATAGTAATGGGTATGAAATAATCGAGTTTTTCTACAAGAAGTTAGTTAATGAGAAAATGGCTCCGAGAATCAAGTAATGAGTTGAAGTGTTACTTGAAAGAATGTTTAGAAAACCCAATTGTGATACTTAGAACATAATATGACATCTTGTCATGGTGGAGGCTCAATTATTAAAAGTATCTTATTATATATGAGATAAGTAAAGATGTATTTTTAATGCAAGTATCATCCGCTGCTTCAGAACTATCCTTCACCATAAGTGGTCGTGTGTTGGACGCTTATAAAAATATTCATACTTATTACATGATAGAATGTCTCATATCCACTTAACAATGACTCAAAACTTCTTTAAATATAAGTGACAATGCTGGATAGATAACTACTCACAATATCTTTTCGGAAATATTTATAAGATGAGCTTGAAAAAGATAACTTTGTTTCTCATTTCTTATTATATTTTATACCTTTAGATTAAAAGTTAAAAACTTTTAACTTACCCTTTTTATGTATTTTTAGAGTTAAGTATCTGTATTAAAAACAATTAAGCAAGTTCTCAATCTGGCTAAAGACATCAAATAATTTCGGATTTAGCTTGTGAATTTTCTTATGTTTTGAGACATAGTCCAACTCACAATGGTTTTTAATATGATTGTAAACTTTAATTTAATTTTTTAACACGTGTCTGGCTATTATGTAAACAGTTTCCGGAGGTGGTTTGATAATATTACACATTAGTGTAATGTCATTATTCTAGTTTGTTAAGCTTTTAGATACTAAGTTAACTTATCTTGTTGTAAATGAATGATTATTGACTTGATTTTTAATACATTGATATCAAAACTGATGGTTAGTTTTATTAATTTTTTTTGTATATTGGTGACATGTATTTTTTGGGTTGTTCTTAGTTTATTGTGTAGTAATAAAAACGTAGTTTTATTAACGAGCATGGTACAATTCAGTTTCTCTACTTAGATTTTACATGTCGACTAACTTCTGTTTTTTTTGGAAAAACGTACCCTCAACTAGTTTGTGTTTTTAATCATTTGACTTTTAACATTATGATTAGATTTAGTGGTTCAACCATTCGGTCATTTAAAAATATGATAGTCAAGGTTTAGTTTTGCTTTAGGACTATCAATGTTTTTTTCTTGGGTCAAACTATACATATCCAAAACTTATATAAGTGTACCCAAAAATCGTCTTTGACTTTAGTTTGACTTTTTTGGACGAAATTATCCTCAAACTTCCATTTAATTACACAACTTTCATTGAGTAAAAAAAAACACTAAGTACATCCTAAATTCACCAAAATAACAAAATAACCTATTTTACTATCTTTACCTAGAAAAATACTTTGATTTGGTAGATCAAACCCAATATTACTACAATTTTGAAGTTTTTAAAAATATTCTTGAATATTCAAAGTTGCCTCAAGAACATTCAAACTTTCTTCAAATTTTTTTAAACTTCTTCTAATACAAAGACAAAATCAAACATGAATCAACCAAAATTAAAGTAATTTTTTTTATGTTCTGGTGCGCCTTCAAACCAGAACATTCAAACTTTCTTTAATTTTTTTTAAACTTTTTCTAATACAAACACAAAATCAAACATGAATCAACCGAAATTAAGGTACAAATTTGTTTTTTTAATGTTTGGTGTGACTTCGCACCATCTGTTTTGGGTTCAAAGCCCCAACCGATGGTGCTTGGCTACAATTTGTTTTCTCTTTTGCCCTCCAAACCCCTATTTTAACATGTTTAAAGAAAACGAATTTCTTACTTAGTTTGATTTCAAGATCGGATATTCTTTGAATGCGAGAGATAAAAGATTGATTTACTTGAAATTATTATATTAAAAATAAATCAATATCAATTGGAATTTATGAAACTGGTAAGAAATTAAAATGTAAATATAATAATTATTTACGATATTATATTAAAAAATGGTTCGTTACTATATACATTTGTAGAAATATTGTGAGATTTTATTAATTAAATTAAAATTTAGATTCATGGGTCATTTTAGATTAAATTGTGATTGGAATTAATGTTTTTATTAGTAAAATTTAAATAGAGTTATTATTTTAAATTTTAATACAATTTATCATAATTAACCTAAGAAGGGTTTATAATTTGTATTTTATTGTGTTTTGTAACTTATTTTATTATGTATTGTGTATAATTATTTATTCATTATTATGAGATTTTAAGAAAATAAAATTTAGAATTTTTATAACTGACACATTAATTAAATTTATAACTTATAAATGGGATACATAAAATAAAATAAATCAATTAAAATTCACTAACAAAAATTACATTAAAATAATTTCAAATATATAAATAGTTAGTAAATAAATATATGAATATCTAAAAACAATTGAAAAAACGATATTTTCCATGAATCTAAAAATAATAAATGTTAATATGCTAAAAAAAATTAAATAGGGTCAATTAACATTTAAATATAAATTATTAACATCTTAAAAAAATATAATTTTTTAAAAATATAAAAAACAATAAAATCGTTGGGCACTGCACAGCTCCGACACCGACATGGTATTTGGACGCTTCGATGGACGAGAGAAAGTTAGAAAAAAAATTAAATAGAGAAAGCTAGTAATAAAATCAAATTTAAAACCATTTCCGTCGAAATGGATACATTTATACGAATAGTACGATAAACTCACTTTCTTTTTTCTGGAGGGAACCCGCAGCTTTTTTTGGAGGGAACCCGCAGCCGCTACTCAGAGTGCAATGAGTGCGCACAGGGTAAACCTTCAGTCTGACGCGATAGCCTGCAAACCAACGCCAGAAGGTAAACCACACAAGGTGACAAGCTCAGCCGTGAAAGCGTATGTAGAGGGACTCGAACTCATGACCTTTTGGTCATAAAAATGCCATACTCAACCAATAGTCCGATAAACTCACTGAATAAACTTATACATGTTCTGCGCAGGTACAAGTAGACTTTTTTTTTTTGCCTTTTTTCCGGGTTTTGATGGTTTATCTGATTTTTATTTTGCTATAAGAGTATATTTGTTATTTCTTGTATGCTTTGAACACTTTAGACAGTACTGATTATTTTTAAGTTTTGATTAGATAATTATTTTCGATAAACTATTTAATTTTCTTTGCAGAATTTAGTTTATTGTTTGAGTAATTATTATTGTTAATTTTTTTAATCAAAAATTTCTATAGATACTGAAATTGAAATGATACAAAAGTTTAGGGTAAAATTACATAAAAGAAATAAAAAATGGGCTGAAAAATATCCCTAAACCAATTAAACGAAAAGAAGAAAAACGGGTCTTTTTGTTGACTTCAACTTCGAACAACTCTAACAGAGAGCCTTCTCTTACTTCGACCATCTCTAGGAACTTCAGTTCCTCGGCCAAAAGAAATATGCAATTTGCAAAACCAAATCTTCAATAGAAAACGAAAAACTATCACCTAATCATTTTCCAAACCATTACACATAACGAAAAGCCCCAATTTAACTTTTCCGAATTTCTAGCGAAGCTCGATTTCAATCAAAAACCGATCGATACCACCCAACTCGTCATATTTCTAAAGATTCATGTAACTGAGGCCTAATCTTTCGAGTAGGATAATCGAGAGCAATTCCACCGGGGCTTCATACTGAGTTACCTGCGTTTTCTGTTTACAATGCATGGTCCATTTCGCCAACCAGTCGGCGGCGAAATTCTGATTTTGGAAGATTACCTTGATCGTCATACAAGGGTGGAGTAGTCTTCGACAGATAGGAAGGATTTGCGACAAAGACCAAGGGAATTTCTCTTTGGCCAAATAGTCGATTATAGCCTGACTGTGAGTCTCTATATCGACTTTGGTCCAATTTTGATCCTTACAAATAAGGAGCCATTCGAGAAGAGCCAGAGCCTCAGTTAACTGGGGAGAAAGTTTTCCAAAAACTTTAACAATTCCCAGCTTAAGGTCTCCCTGGTGATCTCTGAAGATGATTCCTCCAGAAGCTTCCTCCGTATGCGAGCTGGCTCCGTCAACGTTCATCTTCATCTACCATCAACCGGGTGAGTCCACTTAACATAAAGACTTTTATTGATCTTGGCATAGACTGAATTACAACCTAAGATTGAACCAGCTTTTAAAGCGTTGAGCCAATGCTTTATTTTCATCTTCGAATCTAAATAACAAATGATTCTGTTAATATATAGGATAGCTTTATCTGTAGTTATAGATTTGTTTTTGAATCTAAGTTGGTTTCTGTATTTCCACACAGTCCAACAAATAAGAGAAGGAAGGACATGAGTTATATGGACCTTCCTATTAGAAAACCAGAACCATTCCCTGATTATATGAGTAATGCTCATATACTGGTCAATTTTGATGTTAAAGATTAGGCTGTAGTGATTCCAAATAGACCACGCAAAAGAACACTTCACAAATAAATGATTTTTATTTTCAGTATTAGGGCAAACACACTTTGAAGCAAGACTAAAATGACGAAGTTGTAAGATAGAATCAATAGGTAGAATTTTTTTTATAAGCTTCCACAAGAAGAAAGAACACTTCTTGGGAGTAATTTGGTTCCAAATTTTCTTATATAAGTTAGATTTGGTGTAGTGATTTCTAATATTATCCCAAGTATATCTAGTATTAAAATATAGATTAAGAAAGATAGCCCATGGTGTGGACAATTATTGCCTAAGGGTAGGCTTGTAATTTGGTTGGTGTTTTACTGTAGTATGTGGGTGTTATGTGTTTAGAGTAGAGAGTAGAGAGATAATTAAGCTGGCTGGTAGCAGTTAATTCTCATTACCCACACTTAATGCAGGTGGTTGGGTATTTATACCCTGATGTTTGGGCCCTTATGGGCTTTCAGGTCATGTTTAATGGACCCGGGTCATGTTCAAAGACCCATGAGCTCTTAAGTAAGAGAGCAAGTAGCTTAGTCAAGAAGTGTTTAGGTTTTTTAGTACTTTTGTCATAGTTCGAACAGTCCTATGGTCTGAGTGTTCGAAGTGATCTGTCCGGTCCGGAGGCATTGGAATGAACAGTCCTTGTCCGGGGAGCATGCAGAATTCGGACTCATCAGGAGCCCCTTTTTTAGGTGTTTGTGCAAATACTCTTGTCAAAGACCTGAAAAACAGTCCGACATCAGGGGTAGTTTTTATCCGGACAGGTCTATCAATTCGGGCTATAAGTTCATCCGGACAGATAAAGCTTCACGAATTCAAAACGGTTTTTGCCAGAGTTCGTGGGACACGTGTCACTCTCTGATTGGTTGTTTCAGCCGTTTTTCACCTTGAATTTCGAACCCACCTTCTTCGAAAAGCAACCTCTTAATTAAAGGTGGTGACATCAGCGCCGTCTTTTAATCATTTCCAAACTTTTCGAATTCTCCTAGGAATCAACTTCCTTTTTCAGATTTACTATAAATACAAACCCATTTTCTATTGTTTTACCATCTCCTTCAAATTTACTCAGCAAAATCTCTCAAAGCTTTCTCTCTCTAAAGCAAAAACTTTGTTTGATAGTTTATGTTTACAGCGAGGAACGCTCTTGTCAAAGGCGGGTGGTTCAACCTTTCTGAGTTAGAGAAGGCTCAAAAAGTCGAAAGAGAAAGACGGATCGCAGCAGGGTTACCCACCTTGCCTGTTGATAGACCAATCACCTCTGCTACCGAGTCAGACCGAGGCTCTTCTTCTTCCAAAGGCACTAAGCCTAGAGAACTATTTCAAACCAACCTCTCCCCTATAATCTCTGGTTCCTCAGTTCAGGAATCGGAGCCTGCTGTCGAGCCAGGAGTTACAGCTACTAGCCTCAAAAAGCCCTCTCCCTTCATTGCAATGGGATCAAATATGCAGCACTCTCCTGAGAAGTTGGTCGACAGGAGGAAAGGCCGGTTGGTTAAAGGCCAGGGGTCTAAAAACACTCCCTCAAGGTCGGGGGCAAGGGACAGCAGCACCGGATTAGAGGTGCCTATTAGAGCCCCCAAGGACAGGCTGTCCGGACCGGGGGACTCCAATCCAAATCTTCAACAAGAAACTTCTATTCCAGACACTCTACCGGAGAGAAGAGATCAAAGGGGCACTGAGGCCCATCAGTCCGGGGATAAGGCTGAGTCAAGTTTGAACCCTCCCCTCACCACAGCTGCTGAAATCCCTTCAACAATTATGTAGGAACTGATGGAGGACTCTGTTGAAGAGGCCCCATTCGAGTCTGAGCCCTCCGGTCAGACCAGTAAAGAGATAGTTGCCAAGAAAGACGAGGGCAAAGAGAAACTGTATTTGAGGCATCCAGATCTGCCGGAGAGCCTCGAGGGAAGAGTGGGGCCTTGTTTTCACAAGGTCAGCGTTAATTACCTTCTCTCTTTACAAAAAAATCAACTACGCATTCATCCACACTGCTGAGCTGGGTAGGATGCGTACGAAGTGGGGCATTCCAGAAAATGTAAAGATCAGGATTCTTGTACACCCGGAGACTCCCATGGACTGCAAGTTGAGTGAAGTGGTCATGTTCACAGAGCTGTTCAATTGGGGGCTCAGGTTCCCACTAGACCCAGAGATTGTCAGATACTTCCATCTGATCAAACTCTGTCCGAGCCAGCTGAGCCCCAACGCTTGGTATACCCTTATGTCATGCATCATGGCATCAAGGCTGTCCGGGATCCCTCTGCCAATGGAAGAATTTGCTGCAGTGGCCAGCCTTTGCGGAAACCACCACATCCCCTTTTACCATTTCAATATGGGGGATGACTTCAAGGCTGTGGACGATCTGCTGGAGGCGGAGAGGAACTTGAGGACTCAGTTCCTATTTGTTAGTGGTGCCTGGGAGAACGGCAGGAAGATAAAATCCGGAGAGAACCCAAGCCTCCTCAGAAGCAGATGGAGGAGTGACCGTAAGTATCTTGCCTTTATATTTTTGTCTCTCTTTTCTTTTCTTTTTAGACTTAGTTAATACTAATTTGTCTTACTTTTGTCTTAGCAGTACTGCCCAAGGAGTTCAGCGACTATCAGAAAGCCGGGCAGGTTACTTGTGGCAAGATTAATCCCTGGGCTGCTGAGGAATGGGGGAACCGATTCCACGCTGCTTTCACCAGTGGAAACTTGGCAAGGTCTTACCTGTGGAATACCACAGGTCGGAGAGAATTGACTTGGGATGAGCTCACCACCCAGCCTCCTCTGGACGTTGTGCTTAAGAGGACCCATGAACCAGATGGGACACTCTTCCTGCCAGGCCGGGCCAAGGCCCGAGCAAGATGAAAGGCAAGAAGAAGAAGGGAAAAAAGGTGGTGGGTGATGCTAACCCTCCTGATGCAGAGAAGGATGCTCCAACAGATCCGGAGGGGCCAGCCTAGAGCCAAATTGATACTGCTCTCCTGGAAGTGGTGGAGCAAGAGACTGAGAAACAAGAAGCGAACCTCCCAAAACCTCCAAGGGCTTCTAAGAGGAATCGTAAACAGGGAAGCAAAGGCACAGACCGGGAGGCCATGAAGAAGAAAACGTCTAAGGGAGACGAGCTTTCTCTCCGGGCTCCGGAGCCTTCTGTCCATGCTGACCATGCTGACCCAACGCATGCCGAGGAGATTCCGGGCGACTTTCATACTGATGAGGTTGAGGGGGGAGATATCAATATCACTTCCAGGAGAGCAGCATCAATTTGGCTCTGGGCTGGCCCCTCCGGATCTGTTGGAGCATCCTTCTCTGCATCAGGAGGGTTAGCATCACCCACCACCTTTTTTCCCTTCTTCTTCTTGCCTTTCATCTTGCTTGGGGCTTTGGCCTGGCCTGGCAGGAAGAGTGTCCCATCGGGTTCCTAGGTCCTTTTAAGCACAACATCCGGAGGAGGCTGAGTGGTGAGCTCCTCCCATGTCAAGTCTCTCCGACCTGTGGTATTCCACAAGTGAGACCTTGCCAAGTTTCCACCGGTAAAAGGAGCATGGAACCGGTTCCCCCATCTCTCAGCAGCCCAAGCATTGATCTTGGTGCAAGTAGCCTGCCCGGTTTTCAGATAATCACTGAATTCCTTGGGCAGTTCTGCTAAGGCAAAAGTAAGACCAATTAGTTTAAACTAACTTTAAAAAGAAAGAAAGAGACAAAAATATAAAGCGGGAGACTTACGGTCACTCCTCCACTTGCTTCTGAGGAGGCTTGGGTTCACTCCGGACTTGATCTTCTTTCCGTTCTCCCAAGCGCCACTAACAAACAGGAACTGGGTCCTCCAATTCCTCTCCGCCTCTAACAAATCATCCACAGCCTGGAAATCATCCCCCATATTGAAATGGTAAAAGGGGATGTGGTGGTTTCTGCAAAGACTGGCCACAGCAGCAAACTCCTCCATTGGCAGAGGAATCCCGGAGAGCCTTGAAGCCATAATGCAGGCCATGAGGGTGTACCAGGCGTTGGGGCTCAACTGGCTCAGACAGAGTTTTATCAGATGGAAGTATCTGACAATCTCTGGGTCCAATGGGAGTCTGAGCCCCCAATTAAATAGCTCAGTGAACATGACGATTTCGCTTAATTTGCAGTCCATGGGAGTCTCTGGGTGTATGGGAATCCTGATCTTCACATTCTCCGGCATTCCCCACTTTGTACGCATCCGGCCCAGCTCAGTTGTGTGGATGAATGCGTAGTTAATTTTTTGCAAGGAGAGGAGGTACTTAACGCTGACCTTGTGAAAACAAGGCCCCACTTTTCCTTCGAGGCTCTCCGGCAGATCCGGATGCCTTAAACACAATTTATCTTTACCTTTGTCCTTTTGGGCAACTATAGCACTACTGGTCTGACCGGAGGGCTCAGACTCAAATGAAGCCTCTTCAACAGAGTCCTCCATTACTTCCTCCATAATTGTTGAAGGGTTTTCAGCGGCAGTAGTAGGGGAAGGGTTGAAATTTGACTCAGCCCGGTCTTCGGACTGCTGGGTCTCAGTATTCTTTTGGCTTCTTGCCTCCGGTAGAGGCTCTGGGGCAAATGCTTCTCTTTGAAGACTTGGACTGGTGCCCTCTGGACCGGACAGTCTGTCCTTGGGAGCTCTATTGGGCACTCCTGACCCAGTGCTGCTGTCTTTAACACCCGACTTTGAAGGAGTGCTTTTAGACCCTTGGCCCTTAACTAACCGGCCTCTTCTCCGGTCAACCAGCTTTTGAGGAGAATGCTCCGTATCTGACCCCATAGCTATAAGGGGAGGGTTTTTTTAGATTGGTAACTGTTACTCCTGGCTCGACAACAGGTTCTGATTCCTGAACCAAGGAACCAGAGATAATGGGGGAGAGGTTAGTGTGGAATAACTTTCTTGGCTTGATGCCTTTAGAAGAAGAAGAGCCTTGATCTGACTCTGTGGCTGAAGTAATTGGTCTATCAACAGGTGAAGTGGGTAACCCTGCCGCAATTCGTCTTTCCCTTTCGACCTTTTGTGTCTTCTCTAATTCAGAAATGTTGAGCCACCCGCCTTTGATCAGAGCGTTCCTTGCTGTAAACATAAACTATCGAGCAAGTTTTTGCTTTAAAGAGAGAAAGCTTTGAGAAATTATGCAAAGTAAATATGAAAGAGATGGTAAAACAGTAGAAAGTGTGTTTGAATATATAGTAAATCTGAAAAAGGAACTTGATTCCTAGGAGAATTCGAAAAGATTGGTAATGATTAAAGATGGCGCTGATGTCACCACCTTCAAATTAAAAGGTTGCTTTTCGAAGAAGGTGGGTTTGAAATTCAAGGTGAAAAAACGGATGAAGCAACCAATCAGAGAGCGACACGTGTCCCACAAACTCTGGCAAAAAACCGTTTGGATTCATGAAGCTTTATCGGTCCGGATGAAACCGTAAGGCAAACAGACCCGTCCGGATTAAAACTACCCCTAAGGTCTCAGGTTTTTGACAAGAATATTTGATCAAACACCTAAAAAAGGGGCTCCTGATGAGTCCGAATTCTGCCTGCTCCTCGGACAGGGACATATCGGTCCAAGGCCTCCGGACCGGACAGATCACTTCGAATAAAAGCTCTATGGGACTGTTCGAACTATGACTAAAGTACTAAAAAACCTAAACACTTCTTGACTAAGCAACCTGCTCTCCTAGTTAGAGCTCATGGGTCTTTGAACATGACCCGGGTCCATTAAACATGACCCGAAAGCCCATAAAGGCCCAAATTTAAGGGTATAAATACCCAACCACCTGCATTAAATATGGGTAATAAAAATTAACTGCAACGAGGCAGCTTAATTGTCTCTCTACTCTCTACTCTAAATATTAAACACCCACATTCTTCTATAAAATACCAAACAAATTACAAGCCTACCCTCAAGCGATAATTATCCTCACCATGAGTGACCTGAGTATTGCTGTAAAGATTGGACCAATTAGATTTTATCAATACTCTATCGAGCCTTTTCCATTTGCGCCTTCTATTCCAAGTAAACTTAGGGCCCAAATAACCAGCATCTTCAATGTGACTCTCATTAATAGCTTGAATGAAATCATCCATACTATTCTGGTCTAAATGGTTGCAACCAATCTGTTCATCAGAAGTAGTAATGATATTAAAATCCTCCACCACCAGCCAACCTTGATTAGGAGAATAGAACATCTTGAGTTGATCCCACAAATCCAACCGAATCATCCTGCTACACTTAGCATAAACAACAGAAAGATTAAAGAAATGTTTTTCATAGTAGTAGTAACTTCCATGTTTATGCATTGATCATGATTAACAATGACATTAATGCTAAGATCAGCAACCCAAAAGACCCAGATTTTATTATAAACATTATAAAAGAAACCTGAAAAACCCAACAATTGAGCCAAAACATTTATATTATCAGAGTTAGATAAGGGTTCTTAAATAGCTAAAATACTAATATTATATTTGAACATCATATCTTTCAGCCTTCTGATAGTAGGCTTGTTGTTAATACCACTCAAATTCCAATTAATGATCTTGATCATTATCAGAAAAAGATTTGAATTTTCTACTTGTCCCTCCATATTTGAAGGACTTCATTATTTTTGAACCTGGTTTCTTGATCTTTCTAGCTGACTTGAGTTTCTTTTTCAGGATTGTGCTAAACTTCTAGCCAGATGGAGAGTTATTTTGCATTACTGAAGACATTTGGAGACTCCCAATGTTGTCTTGAGAAGGAGAATTAGAATCGTGGAGAAAATTGACAGCTTCTTTGGGATACTGCATATCACCTTGATTTCGAATATGTTGTATAGCTTCAATAATCTCAGCATTGTCTGGGATATTTGTTGTAAAAGTTTTATGTGCTTCATTTCTATTTGTAACTGAATTATCTTGTATTTTATCTTTAAGCAAAGTATCTTGTAAAGAGGTTTCCCTCCTCTGATTGTGAACTATAATTGATTTCAAATTAGGAATGAAATCAGAGTTTGATTCAACAGCTTCTTTTCTGTTCATATTTTCTTTCTTTTCAGTAACATCTTTCTCATTTTCTGCCTGAGCAATACCTTTAGACTAAACCTGAACTTCATGGCCAGCATGCCTGGGTTTTTTCTTACAGTCATCAAAACAATGGCCCAAGTGATAACAACCTTTACAATAAGATGGACGATTTTTGTATTTGAGATTAATCCAACACCCATCATTGATTCCATAACCAATCCAAATTTGATGATGGATCTTTTTGGATAAGTCTATTTCGATTAAAGCGAGGACAGAGTTTTTCGAAGCTTTGTTTGAAACTG
Organism: Limnanthes douglasii subsp. nivea; assembly: GCA_036936605.1. NCBI lineage: Eukaryota > Viridiplantae > Streptophyta > Magnoliopsida > Brassicales > Limnanthaceae > Limnanthes > Limnanthes douglasii. The sequence goes on from JAUPFV010000004.1 coordinate 78,071,728, forward strand.
GTATTTCGATTTTAAAAGTCTTTCCAACCGTTGATGCGATTTCCATAATGAAGTCAGAATTGTATAAATATTCTAGCAGTTTCTCAAATCGAGTCCAAACCAGAGTAGTTGGGTTTTCGTACTTAGGATGAAAGTCAGGAGACCATCTTAAAATCCTCATTGTCGAGCCTCCGACGTTCCACACACTTTTGGCACAGATTTTACAAGCATATTCTTCTAAATCGAATTCCATGAATACATGGTGAGAATCCCAGTTAGAAGTATTTAAGTGGCCTTTGAACTTCAACGAAGTGAGAAAATTTTGAAGCACGGATTTCTTGGGAAGACCTAACGAAAATTTTCCGATCAAAGTGATTTTTGATTTCATCTGAAGCATTTCTTTAATTTCTTGATGAAATTGGACTGATATGTCATCAGATTTCTTGGAATCACTCTCAGGTTTGTAACTATTCTCTTTATTTCTTGAATTCTCGTTTCTGAAAAGATCCACAAACTTCCTTTTAATCTTCTTATCTTCCTCTATACTCTATTTTTCTGATTGAAACAGGGCTAAGAAATCGTCTTCGAAAAGAACGTTGTTTCTTATCTCCATGATAGAGATGGCGAAAAACACACAATGATAGGGAGGAAAGAAAAAAAGAGATCACATAGAGATAGAGAAGAATGACGAAAAAAAAAGCTTCCGAACTGACCCTGTTTTCTCATCCCTTTGAATAATTTCTTTTGACATTTCACTTTTTAAAATAGCCATTTATAAATGAGTTTTTGGATTCAATCAGGTTGTTTACCACTTGGAACGGCACCCCGTTGAAAAAAAAAAATTCAGTTCGAACCAATTGTTCTTTTATATTTGCAAATTGAGTACTCAAACATAAGAGAACGGAACAACCTACCCAAACGAAGAATGGCCATGCCTAATCGTGCAAGAATGAAAGTATTAACACTTTAGAAAGCTTTCATCACATAAATCATCATAGGGAAACTAGAAAGCAAACGTGAAACCTAACCAGCCAAGTACAATGAGAAAACAACACAAAAACTAAAGAAAAAAGATTCATATTTTTGGTCGAAGGGTCAAATCAGTAAGCAAAACATCCATATCAGCAAAAGATGAACCACCATTTTCGACAGCTTTTCTAGCCATTGCACCCAAAGCTTTAGCTCTATTTCTTCTTTCCTCTGCCTCAGCACCAGCCATCATCACCTCTCTCACTGCCTTCTCAACCCTATCACTTGTAACAAAATCACCAACAAGCTTAATCCATTTTTTCACACCAACACTAACACCAATCTTCAAAACCCGAGTCAACAACTTCTCATTATAAAACTGCTCGGCCGCGATAGGCCATGTCACCATTGGCACTCCAGCAGAAACTCCTTCTAGAGTCGAGTTCCACCCACAGTGTGTCACGAAACACCCTATTGCTTTGTGCTCAAGAATAACGACTTGCGGTGCCCATCCTCTTATTATTAGTCCCTTCCCTTCCACTCTTTTCTCGAATCCTTTTGGTAACCATTCTTCTTTTCCCTCTTGTTTGTTTTTCCTCACCACCCAAATGAAATCTTGCCCTGAAGATTCAAGTCCCACCGCGATCTCCATCAACTGAGCGTCGGTGAAATCTGTCATACTTCCGAAGGAAATGTAGATTACCGAATTGGCTTTCTTGGAATCAAGCCATTTCAAGCATTCATGTTCGTCAATGCTCGATTCTTTCCCTCTTTCCGCTTTTTCTTCAATCCCTCTATTACATAGAGAAACCGGTCCTATAACCCATGTTTTTCTTCCCAAAACATTCCTGTAATGTTTATATATGGAATTAGATATTTACCCTCCTATATAGTAATTCTATACTCATATCAAAATTATTAATAATTATGGGATCATTCTTGATTCTCGTAAATATTATTAATAAATACCCAAATAATCTTTTGATCATTCTTTCATAAGACATTATACAGCAAAAATAAAATCATAATGTTTTTCACCTGTAATAGTCGGCATAAATAGATTCGAGCTCGGAGAAACTGTTAATGATAACTCCGTAGCTTTTGAGTTCGGATTCTTTAACCTCTACCATCAGCCTTGCAATTTCCGATTCTGAATCGCTCCTTGTCGTCTCAGAAAGCTGAATCCTAGTGAACTCGATTCGACCAGGAAGATCAGGCACGACAAATAGCTCAGAATCAGAAGAAACTTTCTTGTAAGGCTCGTACAGCCTAACACATTCGCTCGCGCACAAAGAAAACAAACTCACCCCATGAAACACAATCCTAGGAACACCAAACTTGGCTGCGGATTCTGTTGCCCATGGGAAAAACATATCAGCAACTAAACAATCTGGCTTAGACTCTTCGAGTAGTTCCTCCAGTTGTTGTCTCAGTAACCTCGTCGCTCTGAAGAATCTTAAGTTAATGTCATCCGGGTAGGCTTTATGATTTGAGGTGAAGTAATCAGTATTCTCACATCCTTGGGGTAATCCGGCTTCGACAGTCGGGAAATTTAAAATCTTTGTTTGGATTTGAAGACCTGAATTGTTGGACCTTTGGATAGATTTTGAGATAGTTGATAAATTGAGAGGTGTGGTTATGATGGTTGTCTTAGCCCCTCTTTTAGCAAATAGCTTTGCAATGTCGATAGTAGGTATTATATGACCATGTGCCATAAAGGGGAAGAAGAAAATGCTTAGCTTACGAGTTTCAGTTTCGCTGCCCATTGAGAAGCAGATACTTTTGGTATTGTCTTTTGTTTTGCTCTGTTGTGTTTTTTAATGATATGATAGTGAAAAAATAGTGTGTACTTATATTGTCGATAACTAAGTTAAAGATGTTTTGACCTTATTCCTTGGTTAAACGTAGGTGATATCGTCAATCAATCAATCGATTTAGTTCGCTTTATTTCCCCTGTGAAAATATATTTGTTTGACTTCTCTTTGTATACCAGTCTCTAAATGGTAACCAGAAATTTGGAGGATTCCTCTTAATTGGATATACATTAGATTATATAAGAGCATTCGCCTCCGTGTTAATATGAGATATACTTTCCATTTAAAAAATATATTTCATGTAATATTTGTAGTTACTAGTAAGATTCTTTAAACATAATTTCTTTTTACGTATAGTTTGGAGGAGAATATTATGTTATGAAATATATAACCATTATGAGAATCGTTGATTAATTGTATAAAATGAGCACTAAAAAAGCAATTGATAAGTATTATAATATAATAAAGAATAATATTATATTAGTTGGACTAAATTATTTTAGTCAATAGTTAGGTTAAAGTCAACATTTTCTTTCTTTCATTTAATTTTAATTTTTGAATCTTATGAAATTTATAAATTTAATCTCTAATACCTTCCACGGTGAGTTTGTATATGCAATATATATATATATGCAATATATATATATATATATATATATATATATATATATATATATATATATATATATATATATATATATATATATATAAGGTATATGTGATAAAAAAATATTAATTATGTATTTTTATAGAATTTTTTTTATAATCAAAAGACGAAATATTATTAACGAATTGAAAAGTAAACAAAATTTAGGGACTAGCAGAAATAGCCCCATAGTTTGAAAGGAAAAGAAAATTTGGAGGCAAATGTTGCCACCAAAATTACAGAAGTTCCATCCAAAATTAAACTGAAAATTACAAGCAAGGAATTCACTCCTTCACACAAAAAACAACGAGCCAAATAGAATAGCACCATACTCCAATCGACACAACAACCAACTCTACGCCTTCATAGATCAACAATCAACATCTCCTGAATCCAATCTTCCCTACAAAACAAAGAGACTAGCAGTATCCAAGTCCTAAATAACCTAATCCAAGACTTCTAAAAAGGTAATAGCAAGAAGCTTAGGGGGGAATTTTGTAGCTGAAAATTTAGCTTAAGCTTACACTTTAGGGTCCATTTAGCAAGCCAATCAGCAGCTTGGTTTTGGACCCTAGATATATGCTTTAACTTCATATCTCGATAAATAAGCTTTCGGCAGTAACTTACGTGATGATCTTCAAAATCGCTAGATGAATTGCTTGAGAGCTGCTTAATTAGGATCAAAGAATCAGACTCGATGTCAACTTGAGTCCAACTGTTCTTGTACCATTCGATCAGGCCAAGAAGTAATGCCATGATTTCAGCTTGAAGAGGAGTAGCTTTACCCAACAGATTACCATAAGCTTGAATGATATCTCCGTCACTGTTTCTGACAAGAACCCCAGTAGCAGCTTCTCCATTCAAGGCACAAGAGCCATCAACATTCATCTTCAATCTGGGCTGCACAGGAGGATCCCATCTCAGGTAAACCAGCTTGCTCTTTCTTTCAATCGAACTACAGCTAAGCATAACCCCTGCATTATAAGACTTTAGCCAATGCTTGTGATTTAGATTGCCAGAAATATCAACACCTTTAATAACACTAGTAATGGTATCAATAGTTTTGTTAACATTGAACTGAATCCCTTTATGCTTAATTGAATTTCTAGCTTTCTAAACAACCCAACAAATAGCCTGAGGAACCAAATGAGTAACATGAAAAATGTTTGGATTTTGATGTTAAAAATGTTAGAAAACCAATTCCAAATCTGCCACGCAAATGAGCAGTTGACAAACAAATGATTTTTACTCTCATAATTCTCACAGAACATACACTTAGAGGCCATACTCTTCATCATAATAGAGTCAATAGTAATAAAGTTATGTAAGAGCTTCCAGGTTATAAAAGAAAACTTCCTGGGGATTTTCGAGTTCCAAATCTTGCTGTAAAGGTTTGAGATGTTATGCTTAGTTCTAATATTTTCCCAAGTCTGCTTGAAGTTGAATCCTCCATCTTTCGAAAGCCTCCAACAAATTCTGTCCTCATTATCAAATTCTGTCCTCATTATCAGTTAGATGAAGATTTTTAATCAACTGCATTCTATTGTTATCAATATTACCGTGCAAACCATCCAAATTCTAGGAATTATTTTGCCAAAATAAGTTAACTTTCACATCTGGATACCAGTTTATGTTGTTGTCAGTGGCAATTACAGGTAGATCATGCCAAGCATCCTTCCAAAAATCAATATTGTCTCTCTTGTAGAATATATATAAACATGAATATATCTTTTTTACATTGTCAATAGTCAACATTTTCTTTCTTTCATTTAATTTTAATTTTTGAATCTTATAAACTTTAAAATTTAATCTCTAATACCTTGTTTGTATATGTAATATATATATATATATATTAAGATAAATATGATAAAAATTATTAATTATGTATTTTTATATAATATATATAAAGATGAATATATCTTTTTTACATTTGTGCTTGCATATACTTTTCTAATTTAAAAAATCTATACTAAATATTTGTGGTTATTATGTATTAGATTTTTTAAACATAACTTGTTTTTTTATATAATATAGTTTGGACCTCTCTCTGTCCTGCCCATCCGATTTATTTTAGTTCTTTTGGATTTACCAGCTTCTATGTAGAATTTTTACGATGCATTTGTGTTTTTCTTCAAATACCCTATAAATTAAATAGTCAAGGAATTTTTCCGACGAATTAAATTATTACTCAGAATTACATACAATATTAACCATCATTTATATGAAAAAAATGAGCAAACTAAATGGCAGTGAAGATTTAAATTAACGTTTATGATAAAACTAAATATATATTCTCCATAACATAAAAGTTGGCTAAGACATCAAATAAAACATTTACACAAATTAAAATTTAGTACTATAAGTATAAATTGAACAGTAATTTATTACTATAAAATTTATTACGATAGATAAGTATTAGAATATAATTAAGAATAAAGAATCGATTTTAGTTACAGTTAGTATTTGGATTTTCAAAAGTTCGTGGGTAGGCTTTAGACTATCCGATTTGGATAAATTTTTTGGATTTTTAAAGTTCGTGGATAGTTTGTCTTTCAGATCTCTGTTGATTAATGTAAAGCTGTCACGTGTTACTATTCAAATGTAGTCATTGTAACCATTGGTGATACAAGTTTCTAATAAGTATGGTGTCACGTTGGAGCTTTACATTAATCAATAGATGTATGAACTAACTTTATCCAAACTGGATAGTCGAGGGACTACTAGCGGACTTTTGAAAGTCCATGGACTATCGATCACTAAAACCTATAGTACATGGACAAATGATAGATGCATGACCACTTATAGATGCGGACACTCACCAATAATAAGTGATAGATGCAAGATATTATAAACAAAATAGATAGATTAAGGATTAAGGACCAAAATAGATAGATTAAGGATTAAGGACCATGCGGGACCACTTATAGAAGGGAGACACTCACCAATGATAAGTTATAGATGCGAGACATTAAAAAAATTAAATTGATATGAGATCAACTACAGATTGGACCAATCTAACTCTAAAAAAAATCATTAATGTCTATAGCATTTTCATCAAAACTAAATATTTTTGAGATTTTTATTATATAGTGAATATAAATGTAACATTAAAAACTACATATTTTGTAATTTCATTAAATAATGAATATATCTCTACTATTTTTATTAAAAACTATATATTTTTATGATTTTCATTAAATGTGAATATATCTCTATCATTTTAATTAAATATTCACGATCTATTTCTTCTTTTTTGTATTTTTTTATAGTGGTCCAACATCTATCAACTAGCAGATGCGAGACCAGTGTAAAACAAATCATGAACGAATCTAGCTCTATTCGTCTAAAAAACCCAAAACATATATCATGAATGGAACTATTTTTTAGCATTTGAAAGATACAGAACTTTGCAAATTAAAAAAAAATGTGTATGTTGGTGATTTTATTCTATTTATTTTATTTTTTTATTTTTTCGGAGGGAACCCGCAGCCACTACTCAGAGTGCAATGAGTGCGCACAGGGTAAACCCTCAGTCTGACGCGATAGCCTGCAAACCAACGCCAGAAGGTAAACCACACAAGGTGACAGGCTCAGCCTGTGTGGTAGGCTCAGCCGAGAAAACGTATGTAGAGGGACTCGAACTCATGACCTTTTGGTCATAAGAATGCCATACTCAACCAACTCGGCTACCCTCTTGAGGGCTTGTTGGTGATTTTATATAGAATGGTATTATGGATAAAAAGTTTGTTAATTATTTTGGATTTTAATCAATAATATGTTTGTGGTCTCAATCTTAATTAGCAACACACTATATATATATATTCCTATATGACATAGTCATTATTTTTTAATTTTTTTACTAATCTATTTATGTTTTTATTTATTTACACTTTATTTGTTTATAAAAAAATCGTTGATTATTATTATTTATCTTTTTATCTATTTTTATATTTTTCAGTCATCATGGTTAGTAAAATATTAACACTTTCAGTTGAAACATGTAAATTCAATTGGTCATACAATTCTTATTATTTCATATCATAAGAAAAAAAACCATAAAATTTTAATGGAGGTCGTCGGTTTGATCAAGACAAAAAATGTTCAGGTTATAACAGTGATCGAAGATACCTTCACTACACTCGTTATGGTGAATTAGGTCATTATATTCAAAGATGTTCTGAGTTACATGTGTATCCATGAGGTGATTTTAAAGCTAAATATACTAAGTGCAACCCAACATGTTTCAATCATAACAATATATCTGACACCAATAATGTGTCTGAATACATATTTAAAGGACGACAATACGGTTATGTCTAAACTACTTCCCATAATTGGATCATTAACAGCAAGGCGACGTATCATATAGTACATCATTAAAACTATTTTTCCGCACGCATAATTGTTTTTCATTACCTCTTGTATTATTACCTAATAGAGAAAATGCTAATATTGTTGCAAAATGATCATTACATTTGAATTTCGTCTATTATTTGAAAGATGTGGTATGTTTACCTTCTTTCAAAGTTGATTTGATGTCCGTTAGCTGTCTAACGAGAGATCTTAATTGTTCAATAACGTTTTCCATCAACGGTGTGTTTGTAGTACATAGTTACGGTGATGATGCTTGGTTTATATACAACGTGATGCACTATACTATTTGATGACTATAACAATAAAGAAATACATGATAAGAACTTCTTTACCTTCACATGAACCATCCTCAAACCTCGTCTTTTCATCCACAGAACTATGGCAACCGTCTGGATCATGTATCACCTCCTCGTTTAGGTTTCATTACCAAGAATTTTTTTTATCCTGAGTCCAATAGAGCTTGCCTTATATGTCCTTTAGATAAAGATACATTTTTATTCAAGTAAAATCTCTTCTATAAAACCTTTTAAAATAATTCATTATGATATTTTGGGGTCGTTATCGACATTCTTTTCTTTATGAATTTTTTAAATTTTCTTGCTATTGTTGACAATTACATACGTATTACATAGAAATTTTTGACACAACACAAAAACGAGGCACAAATATTTTTGAAATGGGTTTTAATCATTTTCGGATCTCATATAAAAAAAATTAAAGTGAAAATGATGGAGATTTTTTTCCATTTTTTAATTTGTTTTATGATAATTGTATTATTTTTCAGAACTATGGTGTGTTTATACGCCACAAGAAAAATGGGATTGTAAAGATCAAGTATCGTCACATTTTGCAGGTACAACTTTTAAATTTCAGACTCGTCTTCCTATCTATTTCTTGGATAATAGTGCCCCTAATGTTTTTCATATCATTAATAGGATGACGTGTTGGATTCTCTCCCGCAAAACCACCTTTAAGCGTCTCTACTCCAAACTGTCTTCCTTCTTCGATTTACATGTCTTTGGTTGTTTAGGTTATGCAACTAATGTTTGTATACCTCATAAATTTGAATATCATTCCATACCACCAATTTTTATTTGTTATCAAATTAGTAAAAAAAACTTACAAGTTATTTGATTTGTCAACAATAAAAATTTCACAAGTCAAGATGTTATATTCCATGAAACTATTTTTTCTTATGCGTTAGTTCAACCTTCTCTTGTTTCGTCATACCCGAATACCATTTATGGTCCAACTCGTAATGTAATCTTTGACTCATCTAACCATATTCCAATTAAATCCTCTACCAGTCGCATAATCTCTACATACAAATACGATTCTTCCTCCGTCACATACGTCTCTTCTTTCTCTAATTCCATCTTCTACCTCTTTCGCTTCATATCCATCATATCTGGTACCATATTCCTCATTAGATCCTTCTTCTTCTACACTCATTACCTTCAATCTATCTAATCTATCTCCATTTTGTCATTCTAGATGCCATGTTAGTCCGTCGGCCAAACTTTGTTATTATGTATGCTCCATAGTTTCTTTTAACCAATAGGCCATTAGAGCCAATAGGATCCGAAAATATCATTATAAATAAGGCTTGTCACCCTATTAAGGATGGATGAACATTCATTATTATTCAAGAACACATTAATTATTCTCTCTCTAGTTTATTTCTCTCTCTCTCTATCCACCCAATATTTAGTATTGAGCTAGTTCCACAATTAGAAGAATCACCCTCATTGATCCAAACCACAAGTGATCTGAAGAACACTAACTAAACTTAGACTCATCAGTGACGATCATAATGTGAGTTACTTCTAAACGGGTACCCAAAAGCCAGTTTCAAAACCATACATCCAAGTGAACTTTCACTATCTAAAATTCTTGAAGTGACCTACTTTGTTATGTTAACTCAAGAAGTAGTGGGTACTTATCTAACTTGAGAAGTGAGATCGGTAGAAGAGTCGGGAAACCATATCGACCGAACTACATCACAAGTCCAGTGAAAAAAAGTAGAGCCAATATTTTTTAGCTAAAATCGCGACATTTTGGGCTGAGAAAAAAAATTAGTTGGAGCATCCATCAACCATATTGAGAGGATCGCACCAACTAAAATACAATAGTATGATGTCCATATTAAAACTGGAGCTAAGACAATGAGGAATGCTGACATGACTTAACGGGGCCTTATGGACCCAACCAAAGCTATAGTAGCTCGATTTGGGAGCCAATGACGCGTCATTACCTATCTCCTATGACCAACAAGAGTGAGAAATATTTATCCCTTCACATGTATAAGCACAACTGAATGAATCGTGAGAGTAAGTGGTGCAAACGTTACTCAAGGTTCAGGGTAATGATATATTATAGTAGGAGGTCTCAAAGAGTTTGTGAGCCTTAACAGAAAAAGACGACCTAGGATGACCCACCTATAGATGCTGGTTATAATCTTTTGAATCAATAAAATATTTAAGATTCTCATAATTTTTCACTTCTCGAGCTTCAACACCAAGCTCACCCCTCGGCTCTGAGTCTGCATGTGAGTGTTCCGGTTTTAGGTCTACATATCGGTTTTCAACCTTTAGGTCTATGGGTTATCTTCATGATAAGGTCCGTTTTACGGTAACCAAGCACCGACGTTTAACATAAGGTCATTATACCATGTGGATCTTACTCGGATCTAAATGATGGTTTGAATAGTTTTATCTACAACCAATGTTATAGAAGAAACGCGTCCCTTATAATTCTAGAGATTGTTGCGGTAGATTTACCGTGTAGGTTTGATGTTCACAAGATGAAGAAATATGATGGATCAGACGATTCAAAGCATCATATTGAGCAATTCAAAAATGTTATGATGAGTTTATTATAGGATGATCGATTATGGTGTTGAACTTTCTCAAATACATTTTAGGGTACCTTTTTAACATGGTTTAATCAGCTAGCACATAGGTTAATTACTAGCTTTGGCATATTGTTGATGCTCTTTTGATATCAATTTGTTGGAAGCAAGGGAATAAAGGGTCACAAAGACCATATAATTCATATCAAGCATTAGAATGAGAAATTTTGAGGGATTGCATTCAATGTTTTGTGCACACCAAGAATAACATCTATGACTATAAAGAAGATCTAGCATGTGCATTTTACAAACAAAGTCTATTCCTATGGACTAATATGTCCAAAAAGTTCACGATGAGGGTATTTTTGTACAGGTAGAGTCGCAGATTCGGATAAAGAAGACCATGGGTCTTCATTTGGTTCCAGATAATACACCAAGGAAAGACTACCACTCTCGAGCCCCAATTCCTATAATCACATCGGTATCGTGTGTGGCATCTCGGGTCGTGCAAAAATATCAAATTACTTACCCCTCTATTTTACCCATCCACAGTACTGGTACGTTCTCGAGTGGTCCTAGCTCCAACCCTAAGACAACGACATTCACATTCGTTTTAAAATAGGACTTCGGACGGGGTCGAGATGATATAAGGATAAAGTTGGTGAAGCACAAAAAAATCACCGATCTAATTGAAAGTATGACGGAAATGTACTAGAAATTTAAAGGTCATGTGAAGTTTAAACCTTCTCTTTCTTTGACTAAGCCTATGAAGGTGTTGAGGAATAAATATTGCAAGTTCTACAATCATATTGATTATTGAACAAGGGATTGTATTGTGTTAGGAGAGGAAATTCAAAGTTTAATTGATAACATAAAATTGTTATAGTACGTGAGAATCAATAGGTTATATGCTCATAAGAGAATGGCCGGAGCAAGTGGTTTGGGGTCCCAAATGGTTGTTCCGACACAAAAAAGCAACAATATGGTATTCGTCTACCCCAATACAATAATGTTTGATTTGATTAATGAACATCTAGACCCCGATCAAGATTTGTACATTGTAAATATGATCTCATGTGGAGACTATATTGATTTGGTTCCCGACCAACACGTTGTTCAAACGATAGTGGACGAGGATGACCTTTGTGTGGCTCTAGGAATTTTGACTATTATAGGGGGAAATTTTATTTATGGAAACACCAGTTTTTGTAAAAAGAGACACAGAAGAAGCGTAGAGGTAAGATTTCAAGGAATGATATCTTCACATCTTAGACGAGCTCCATATCTTCAAATTGTTTTAATGATAATACCCTTTGGGGTATTGCAAGTCTATATAAGGATATTATTTTGATAAATACCTCATTGGTGGGAGAAGAGATCTAAAAGGTTCTGATAAATATTGTGAATTCGGCCAATATACTCTTTAAGGGAACTTACAAACGAATGATCTCTAGTTTTTGTGCCAGTCTAAAAGAAAACTTGTTGGTTTTATGGGGACAAGTGTAGACATTTCAAGGGAATTTGAGACTGATGTAATCCTCTGTTAGGCCGACTTTAAAAAAATAGTATGAGTTTTTTCTATGATGGTGGATTACCTAACCTCATATGACGCAATATTTGGTAGGTCGACTTGATCGGATGCACACCATCGTTTTGACCATCCATTAATACTTGAAATATGTGATATGATACTAGGTGAAGGTGGTCTGAAACAATCAAAAAGTTACGAGAGAGTGCTATATAACATCATTAGCTCTCAAAAAGAGGATAATCCTGAAGTTAACAATAAGGGCCAGAAAGAAAAGCACAAATGGAAAAATAGCAATTTTTCAGGGATTTTAGTGGGGTCTGAGTAATTGATTATCCCACAGAGGCCCTAGCTTCGTTTTACCAAGAAAATAAATACTGAAGTGCATCTATTTAAAGAAAAAAGTTTGAATATTGGTACCCATATATCAAGACTTCTGTAAGATGAGTTGATCAAATTTTTAACAAAGAATTTGGATGTATATGCTTAATCGAATGAAAATGTAACAATTCTTCCAGCAGAGGTTATTTGACACAAGTTATCAGTTTATTTTGAATGTTAGACTAGTGTCACAAAAGATAAAATCTTTCTCCATTCTGAAATTCACTATCATAGTTGCCAAGGTAGACAAGTTGGCTAGTTTCAGACACATGAGAGAGTCTAAGAAAGCAACATGGATTGTAAAACTGGTTTTGGTTTAGAAGAAAAATGAAGAATGAAAATTGTGTGTTGAATTGACGGATCTCAATAGAGCATGTTTGAAGGATCCTTTTCCAGTTCCGAAAGTATATCATCCGGTGGATTCGACCTCAAGTAACAAGTTTTTATCATTTACATATGCTTACTCCAATTATAATCAAATCTAAATGCATTATTCGGAAAAATAAAGTACCATATTAGCCACATATTGAGGTTCACATTGTTACATAATTATGTCGTTTGGCTTGAATAACACTGGAGTAACTTATCTAAGGTTGGTCAATAAATTTTTTGTCTCATATATCAGGTGGAACATTGAGGTGTATATAAATAACATGTTGGTCAAGAGTAGTGGGGTCTCCAAGCATATCTCTGATATGGTAGAAACCTTCAATAACTTAAGAGTTGTAAACCTAAAGCTCAGTCCATAAAATTCCACCTTTGAGGTTCGGTTTGAAAATATTATAAGGTACATGGTCAGTGAGAAATAAATTGAGGCGGACCCTTCAAAGTTGGAAGAATTGGCTTCCATGAAGCCACCTATAATACTTAAAGAATTATAATTATTGACGGGTAGGCTTGCAACACTTAACCGATTCTTCTCGCAATCTACAGAAAAATGCGCTCTATTTTTCAGGATTCTCAGAAAAGCTAATAATTTCAGTGCATCAAGAGTGCGATAAGGCGTTCAAAAAGATAAAATAACATTTGGATTTTCAGAAAATATAATGCAAGTCGACTCTATGAAGGTTTTGTATGTGTACCTAGCGATATTCGACTAACCTGTGATTGTAGTCCTAATAAGGGGAACAATTAATTTTCCGAAGCCTATTTATTATGTGTGCAAAAGCCTTATACCAACGGAGATGTAGTATATGTAGGTGGAAAAGCTGGTTTTGACTTTAGTGGTCGCAACAAGAAAAGATGAGATCGTACTTCGAGGGAAACTCTATTATGTTTCAGACCTTGTTCCCTTTTCAAAACATCTTGCGAAAGCATGAGATCTCTGGGAGTCTAACTAAGTAGTTAGTAGATCTGGATAATTTTGATATATCGCACGAACTAAAAACATCCATTAAAGATCATTCTATGGCTGATTTTCTCACAGAATACCACGTAGAAAGATACAACTGATTGGTCGGATCTTTGGATCCATAATGGATGGTTCGAACCGATGAGGGATTAAACATATCTCAGTTTATGGCTGATATCCTCACAGAATACCACATAGAAAGATATGAATGATCGGTTTGATCTTTGGAGCCATAGTGGATGGTTCGAACCGATTAGGGATCAAACATATCAAGATATAAAGCGGGGGTATAATTGATATCCCATTTTGAGGTAATAATGAATCAAATAATCCATTTTTCAGGATTCAAACAATGAGGCCGAGTATGAATCCTTTCTCACATGGCTTCGTTTAGTGTAAATTTTTGGGTACAAAAAATTATGTTAATTATCGATTCATGGCTTCTAATAAATCATCCCTTTGTAAAAGCAACGAAATACAAGGTATATTTTGTGAAGCACTTAAAGGTTTTGGAGAACTTAATACAATTGTTCGATACTATTCAGTATGAACAGGTTCTGAAGACTGAAGATTACTCAACGGACACCTTAGTTTCAATAGCACGTTCAAAGATTGAACCTTGGATAACTTTACAAGATTATTCGTTGATCAATAAAGATCATAGGTCTATCCCAAAGAAGTCATTCGATGTTTGTGTTAATAAGGTTGAGCATTGGCATTCATGGATTCTAAATATCATTGAAAATGGTATATACGTGAATGATAGGGTCGTAGCTAGGAGGCTAAAATTCAAGGTGAATATTCATTCTATTGGGAGGAACTTTGTATAACCAGGGGTTGAGCCAACCCTTGTTGCAATACCTCAGGCTAACGAGTCAGTTTTGGTATTGAAAGAGATCCATAGTGGGCAGGGCTCAACCTATTGTAGTTTTAAAACTTTCACCCAAATGTTTTTGTTTGAAGGATTCTATTGGCCTACTATACGTGCCGACGTGAAAGAATTGGTCAAAACGTGTGACCAATATCAGTATTTTGCGTATACGATCCATTTCCCGACTGGCCCTCTTGGGTCTATTTTTGATTCCTTGCCGTTGGAAAGATGGAGAATCGACCTGGTCGGACCTTTACCTATAATTACAGGAAACCGAAAACACATTATTGTGGTTGTAGGTTATTCTCTGAAGTGGGTAAAGGCCGAACAAATCTCCATGATAACAACAAAAAATATGATTAACTTTATATTAAAAATATATGGCATAGGTTTGGTGTATCGAATTCGATAATTATCAATAATAGCCTCAAATTCCAGAATTATGAGTTAGAAGTGTTTTGCCAAACTAGGGTATAAAACAACACTTCGCAAGTCTTTTTCACCCACAAGTGAACCGGAAAGTATAGGTGACTACCAAAAACATATGGAAGGGGCTGAAGAAGAATTTAATGGAAGTGGTTGGAAAATGGTCGAACTATCTTCAAGAAGTGTTATGAGCTTACCAAATGACGTTACAAACCGCAACCGGGGAAATGTTTTTGGTGCTCGTGTATGTTATAGATACAGTGGTCGTTGTAAAAATAGAATTTCTCATATACAGGGTCACTAATTACTCCCAGTGGGGAAATAAAAAAGGAAGAAAGAGCGAACTGGACCTAATTGAAGAAAAAAAATGAAAGCGCACCTACGAATTCACCATTATAAATGCTTCATGAGAGGCCCATGCGCTTCGAATGTCCGAAGGGGAAAATTCAAATTTATAGATAAGGTTTTTTGAATAGCCTTCCTGCATACTAAATACAAGATTCGTCGAAAACTTGTTCAAACTTTGAATTCCCCTATTTTGTGGCAAAATCAATCAAGGTTGGAACCTACAAGGTGTAGATAAAGAGGGAAATAGTCTTTAAGATCTGTGGAACGTTGATCACCTTCGGTTGTATCATGTATATATATATATATATATATATTAACGTTTTTGAGTTTTTGATCTAAATGTTCTGTAATTTATGAAGGAACGAGTGGCATACTCTTTCCTACCCTGGTGAAGGAAGAAGGTTTTATTAAGTTTCCTACATATACGAAGCATATTTAATAAAAAAATCATTTTATATCATGTGCGGTTCCTTCTTATTCATATGAGACCTGAAGGCTTAATAAAATATTCCAACTTTAGATTGTTTAAAACAGGGTCTCAAAAGATTTGGTAAAATAATTTGACAAGTTTTTAATAATCAAGTATAGCTTCACGACTGAAAAGGATTGTAAAGGTTTCAGCCTTTATTGGTTGAAGTATGGATTTAATAGAAGTGATCCAATCTTGTTTTATCACCGTCGTTGAAGCCTTAAATGCCTAAAAGGTCTGAAGTGGACCTAGTACGAGATAGTCCAAAGCATACCTAATCTAAAAGAGTCTAAAGCAGACTTAATATATAATAGTCCAAAACAAACCTAATTTGAAAGAGTTATAAGTAGACCTAATATATACTGGTTCAAACCAAACCAAAACTAAAAGATTTAGAAGTTACTTAATATATAATAGTATGAAGCGGACAAACTGTATAAGAAATATAAAATAAAATTAATGATGATAAAAAATCAAATAAAACACAAAACGCCCTGCCTATCAGATGAATTTGTTCATAAAGAAATACGTATTTGATAACTAAATTTAGTATATAGAGGGATATAACACAATATTCAACCCTGGAATCTCAGGGGATACTAAAGCCGATAAACAAAAAACTAAGAAAAGAGAAAATCAATAAGTGAAACAACCAAAGTCATTTTTCCGGAATGACGTCGTGAGCCTTCCTATCAGCAACAACAGTGGCCAGGTTGTCGAGGTTCTGCTCCTCTCTTCGCTCTTTCTCTTCACGCTCCTCTTCCACATTCTCCATCTCCTCATCGATATATTATAAATAAAATCCAATGGGCTTGTGGACGACTCACACTAGCTATCATAATGATCTGATGTCTAGGTAGTGGAATTTCTAATGAAAGCCAAAGACCGTCACATACTTAATTTTCCCACTTTTAGCCAAATCATAAAATAGTTATTACTTTTGTAAAATGAGGGCCATGAGTTTTTTCCTCCCCGTCTTGGCTAATGAAGTGTTGAAGGACTTGGTGGATTCTATCGCCTGAGCTATCAAACGAGTCAATTTTGCCTTTTAAAAGTGGCACCATTTCTGCAATATCTTTGAGCTTATTGTCGTTGTTTGTTTGTTTTTCACCTTTTTCTCGAGCTTTTCCATATTTTTATCTTATTTTTTTTATTCATTGGGTAGATGGACTCCCAACTCTTGATGATGGATATAGTTACATCTCTATCGCAAACGCCAGTTGTATCTGATACCGGGAGCGCCAGCTGGTCCTGATCATTGATGTTCAAAACCACACCAAAGGTAGTATTTGATGAGTTCGTATCTTACAGCTACAAAAAATCCATTAATCCGAACAGGGGTAATTCGGACCATGTCTCACCACTAAAAATCCGAACAAGACAAATGTATTAAACTTTTGACTAAGTTATTTGTTAATAAACTTAAGGCTAATGGGTCATTGAATTCGACCCGGTTTCTTGACCCGATCCGGTAAGCCCATGGGTCAGTAATTAAGGTATAAATACTTCAACTACTCTCATTAATGAGGGTGATAAGAATTTAATACTAGCAGGCTGCTTAATTATCTCTCTACTCCTCACACTAAATAAAAAAACACCCAAAAATTATTAAAACACTTTCTAAACACTTTACCAGACTACCCTCAGCCCAAAATAAACCAAACCAAATTGGCGACCGCAGTGAGAGGCGACAGTGCTTGAAATTTACATTCAAAACCAGTAAGAAAAACAGTTTGGATAGATCCGACTGGGCAGAGTACTCCACCTCTTGAGGTGGAAATGGTGAAGAAAAACAAAGAATATACCGTTGAGGAGTGAGACTATCTGAGGACAGATATAGAGGCACTAAGGGCCATAAAACAAGCAGAGAAAGGTATCAAGGAGAAATCTGGAGCGTCAGTCCTTCACCATACTGACAACTCTAGGGAGAATGAGCCATCCATAAAGACTCACCTCAGTTCAAAGAAGACACACCGGTCTAAGCATGTTGAAAGTTCTGGATCTGAGTCCTCTAGCAGCTCTTCGAATGAGGCGGAGCTTGAAGAATATTTTTCCTCAAGTAATGAAGAGGGGAGATCCAGAAAAAATATAAAGTTAACCAAAAATCACTCAAGAAAGAGGGACATACATGGTAGGCTCAAAAGGCATCAGAGAAAAGGATCGTCCCATTAGGCATGTTGATCAGTTGCTGATTGATCCTTTTGCTTTTCAGTCCGAACCAGGTATTTTTGAAACTCTTAATGAAGATACAATTTTTAGTCGCAATAAAAACTCGAGGCAGTCACCTTTGTCTGGGAAAGTACTGTCCAGACACCTTCCCAAAAGGTTTGATAGCTCTAAAATGGGAAAATATGATGGAAGTCGAGATCCGGACAACCATCTGGAGGAATTCAACAACTTATGATGAATTTTGATGATGATGATAAGCTCTTGTGCAGAGCCTTCTCCCAAACTTTTACGGGGAGTGCTCTTAAATGGTATAATAGCTTGCCTCAGGGGTGTATTGGAAACTATGATGCCTTTTCGCTTGCCTTCGAGAGACAATTTGTTGGGAGTAAAGAACTGAAAGATAATGGGAATACCATCATCTATTGTGCCCAAGAACCAAACAAATCTTTGAAAGATTACATAATTCGATTTGTGAATACAAGGAACGGATTAACAAATTTCTTTGAGAATGTGGCAATTGCTTCTCTAAGGCAGGGGTTGAATCCTGGGAACTTAGCTGATTATGTGACCCGGAAGAAAGGTTATGACGTGGGATGGCTTGTTAAACCAAGTGGGAAAGCAGATTAATGTGGAATAAACAAAGAAAACAAGGGTGCACCGTTAGGTGAGGTCCACCACAACATCTCCTCCATCCGCTAACCAGTCCGGTTAAAAGGAAAATGAGACCGGACAAGGGTCTAACCAGTCCAAGCAAACTCAATCCACAAGAACCAGACCCAGAGGTAACAATCAAGGAGTAAGAGGGGTCCTTGGGTCCAGTCTGCGTGGTTTGCAGAGTTAAGAGAAAATGATGATACAATTTATGATAAAACTAAGGATGAAGTACACTTTAGAAAGCCGGCGGTGTTGCAGTCCCCCAGAGAAAATCGAAACAGTTTTTGCCAATATCACAATGATATAGGCCATAATACTCAAGACTGCATAGCATTGAAACAATAAGTCCAAAACCTTATTGAGAGGCGCAAACTGGGGGCGTATGTTAAAAGACGAAGTGGAAACATACCTCATAATTCTCCTCGGACAGGTCCTTCGAACAATCTTGGAACATCTGCTCAAGAAGGGGAAATGGTGATCCTTGAAAGATTCGATGTGGACTCTGAGTACCTGGATCCAGATCCACCCGGAATAAGGTGGGAGTGATAAATGAAAAAACCAACACAGTATCTGGGCTCATCAATTTCTTCGAATCATTGACTATCTTTGGAGGGGATACAGTAACTGCACATACCCCTTCATCAAGGAATAGGCATGTCCATAATTTGACCACTCAATTAGAAGGGGGAATGTATTCCTATCAGTGCCAGTCCTCATTCTCATTTATAGTCTTTGATAAGGATGATTTGAGGGATATTGCTGGGCCTCACGAGGATGCAGTACGCCGAATCCTGATTGATATGGGCAGTTCGGAAAACATCTTATTCTTAAGCTCATACTAACATATGATGAATTCAGTTGTTATTCAATGTTTGAACAGAACTATTGTGGGCTTCACATGGAGTTCTGCGAATGTAATTAGGGAGTTTGAAGAAGAAGTGTTGTTGGGCAATGGGCCATTTAAAAAGATGGTAAGGGTACTATTTGTTCGGGAGGTCTTGACTTTCCAGAATGCATGATGTGGCCTCTACCGTCCATCAGTGTTTAAATTATGCGGTTCAGGGACAAGTAGGTATTGTCCGAAGTAGTCAAAAGATAGCCAGAGAGTGTTATGCAACAGCTCTTGCTCCTAAAACCTTGGGGGGGGGGGGCGTTCGAATTAATAAAGATTAGCAGTTACTGGAGCCTTTTACCGAGGAAAGTGAGATTGATGACCCCATAGAGGCTCCTAGTGTCATAAAACCCATTGATGAAGTTGAAACTCACTCCCTTGGAGAGGGTAAGAATGTCAAGATTGGTTCCAAGATGGCACCAGAGTTAAAAAAGAAATTGTTTTCTTTTTCGCTATACAATCAACATGTGTTTGCATGGTGCAATAATGATGTAACCGGGGTACCAGCGGATGTTAGTTCACATAAGTTATCTATTCGGACTAATGTTTCACCTGTTGTACAAAAAAGAAGAGCTTTTTCTAAGGAAAACGCATATGTGATAGTTCAAGAGGTTGATTGGCTGACCAAGATGGGGCACATTAAAGAGTCCCAATATCCTCTATAGACTTCCAATCCGGTATTAGTCAAGAAAAAGAATGACAAGTGACGTATGTGTATTGACTTCACTGACCTCAACAGAGCTTGCCCAAAAGATCTTTATCCTGTTCCTCAGATAGATCAACTAGTAGACTCTACATCTGGAAACAAGTTGTTGCCATTCATGGATTCCTTTTCAGGGTATAATCAGATACAAGTGGATCTGAAGGATGAAGATCACACTACTTTTATTACATATAGAGGTCTCCACTGCTACAAGGTAATGCACTTCGGACTGAACAATGATGGGGCTACTTATCAGAGGTTGGTGAATACAACATTTGCTGATCAGATCGATAGAAATATGGAAGTATATATAGGTGACATGATGGTTAAAATCATGGAGGAGGATTTACACATAACTGATTTTCTAGAAACTTTTTCTAACTTAGAAACTGTGAATTTGAAGTTAAATCCATAGAAATGTGTATTTGGGGTCCGATTTGGGAAATTTTTGGGTTACATAATAAGTGAGAAAGGTATCCAACCTGATCTGGATTAGTTTAATTCCCTATTAGAAATAGACCCTCTTCGAAATGTTAAAGAAGTTCAGAGGCTCACCGGAAGGTTGACTGCTTTGAATAGATTTTTTCAAGGTCTTCTGACAAATGTGCTTTTTTTTTCCAAATATTGAAAAAATGCTAAAGAGTTCAATTGGTCCCCACAGTGTGACCAGACCTTTGTTGAAATAAAGAAACACTTATCTTCATCAAAGACTCTTTTCAAGCCCGTTCAAGGAGAAAAGCTTTATTTATACCTGATTGTGTCAGAATGTGCTATAAGTGTTGTCTTGGTAAGAGAAGTGGACAGTTTTCCTCGTCCAGTGTACTACATCAGTAAGAGTTTGTTGGATGCTAAAAGAAGATATTTAAAATTGGAAAAGCTGTCACTAGCCTTAGTAATTGCAGCAAGAAAGATGAGGTCGTATTTCAAATCTCATTCTATTATTCTCCGAACGTCTTTCCCGCTAAAGAATGTTCTTCAAAAGGCAGATATATCAAGCAGAATGACCAAATGGTCAGTAGAATTGGGTGACTACGACATTGATTTTCCCACGAACGGCAATAAAAGCTCAATCAATAGCTGATTTCTTGGTAGAATTCCATGCGGACATGTGCTATAAACAAACTTCAGAAGATAATTTCAAGAAACAATGGATGGTCCGAACTGATGATGGATCAAGCACTATGGGTTGTGGAGCTGGAATTCGCTTAACCTCTCTGTATGGTGACAAAATGTATCAGGATATATGTTTTGGATTCATGGGCTCTAACAATGAGTCTGAATACGAGGCAGTTATAGCAGGTCTTAAGTTAGCTCTCCTTTGTGGAGCTAAGAGAGTCCGATTAATGAGTGACTCTCAGTTACTAATCCAACATGCCCAATGACAGTCTCAGGCCAAGAAGGAACAACTGGTTAAGTACTTACTCATTTTGAAAGAAGTGGCAGCAAGCTTTAAAAGTGTTTGCTATGAACATATTCCTAGATCGGAGAATACATTGGCAGACTCTCTAACAACTATAGCGTATTCTGAATCCTACCCTTGGATTCTCATACAAGAATGCCCATCCATACAGTTAGATCAGAAGAAAGAAGCTGGAGAAAATATGAGTATACATGTGATCCAGCCTAAGGACTGGAGATATACTCTCCTTTAATACATTATCTGATGGGATATTGCCTTCGGATAAAGCTGTGGTAAAAAAGATTAAATACAAGCCTCGTGGTTTTTTAATAATATGGGGAATTCTCTATAAAAAATCTTTCAACAGACCTCTCCTACGCTGTTTGGGGTTTGATGAATCCCAAGTTGTACTATCTGAACTACATGATGGGGAAGGCTCAGCACACTGTAAGTACAGGGCACTAACCCGTACAGTCTTACTGGCCCACCATAATGACAGATGCTAAAGAAATGGTAAAAGAAATGTGATCCATTTCAAAGGTATGAGAATGAAATTCATGTTCCAGCACTACCTATGGAGTCTATTTATGAGCCAATACCTTTTGCTAGATGGGAGATAGATTTAGTTGGACCCCTACCCATGGCATCTGGGGGATGCAGAACTATTATAGTTGCCATCGACTATTTCTCTAAGTGAATAGAGGCAGCTCCCTTGGCTGGGACCACATTGAAAGTTGTTATTAAATTTATCTTATCCAATATATGATGTATGTTTGGAGTTTCTCCAAAATATTATGACCGACAATGGGCCACAGTTTGATAACAAAAACATGGAGGAATTTTGTGCCTCTAGAGGCATTCAACATTGTTTTTCCTCTCCTTTCCATCCCCAAGAAAATGGCCAAGTTGAAGTTGCAAACAGAACCAATTTGTCCGGATTAAAGAAGAATTTGGAGGGAGCTGCGGGGAAATGGCCAAGCTATTTACAAGAAGTATTGTGGGCCTACCGAACTACTCCTCGGGCTGCTACACAAGAATCTCCTTTTGCCTTGGTATATAACAACAACACCATGTCGGATTTAATCCCATCGTCTCTCTATTCTAAGGAGTCTACTACTCTATTGGCATATTATTCAATGCCTTCTTTGATAGCTTGTTCTTGTTGACGTTCCATGGCCTCCTTCTCCTTGATCATCTCCCAAACAATGCCTTCCAACTTAGTCTTCTAGTTGGTTAATGTTTGGATAGCACCATCCTTGTTTTTCAATTGCTCCTTCAAAACTGTGAGGTTTTGTGAGGAAGAAGTCTCGAGGCCGGAGTACTTAGTTTGGAGCTCAGTGTTAGTTGCTTCCGATGTGGTCAACTTGGTTGTCGAATCCTCATTTTCCTTTTTCAATACCTGTATGCTTTGCTGAGCACTTACAAGACTATCTGAGAGAGTCTGCTTGTCAGTGGCGAGATAGTTGATAACATTGGTTTGAATTTTTACCTGCCTCTCAAGATCAAGTGCTAGCCAGATATAACCGAGGAGAGCATGACTTAGAGTATCTTGTTCTCCGGATATGGAGAAGGAATTCCCGTTGTAAGTTACCGTGTTGGAGGAACTTGAGGGACGATAAGGACCTGTAAAATTATCTTTATCAAATTCATTAAAATATTGACCGACGTCTTGAAGGGCAGAAAGGTCCATTTCGTCATTTCTTCCACCAACAATCTGTCCGGACTAAAGGTCTGTTGGGATTTCCTCTTCTAGAGTAGGATCAACAGGAACTGAGGTGGGATTTCTGGTGGGCAAAGGATTCTCTCTTCCCCAGTGTAACATTCTTTTTCTTAGCACCTTTCTCATCATGGCTGGCCTTGCGCTTTTTATCTTTTTTGGGAGGCCTTGGTGGGTTCTTTGACCCTCTGGCTTCCCTTACAGTCTCAACCTCGACTGCATTCCGCAAGGCCACATCAATACCACCCTGGTTCCCCAAACCAGTCCCCTCCGTAGCTGTTTGAGCCAAGTCTGTTGTGGTCTTCCTCTTTTTGGTCTTCATTTTGCTTGGGGCTTTGCCCTGGAAGGCAGATACAGCTTGGCATCCTTGGCTTATGTCCTCTTCAATATTATGTCAGCGAGAGGAGGAGTGGTTGGCTCTTCCTATGAAAGGTGTCTTCTGCCTGTGGTGTTCCACAGGTGAGACGTCACAAAATTGCCCGACTTAAAGCAATTGTGGAAGATATTCCCTCTATTCTCCGAAGCTCATGCATTAAGCTTTTCACAAGTCTTCTTCCCTTCCTCCAAGTGGCCTGTGAACTCCTTCGACAGAACTGGGGATATATAATAAATTAGTCATAATAGGAAAAGTTGCAACTTAAGAAATAAAAAGGAAATGAAAGAAGAATTTACCAGTGCTTTTTCCATCTGCTGGTCAGCAAGCTGGGGTTTGTGTTGGTCTGGATATTCCTACCATTCTCCCAAGTCCCACTGAAAAAAGGAACTGTGTCCTCCAAGGTTTTTTGGACTCCATCTGGTCATCCACAACCTTGAAATCATTCCCCATATTGTAGTGGTAGAAGGGGATTTGGTGGTTCTTGCACAGACTTGCAACAACAACAAACTGCTCCATTGGAAGTGGGATCTTTGATAGCTTAGGCGCCATGATAAAATCTAAGAGTGTATAACAAGCGTTGCGGCTTAGCTGACTGGGGCATAGTTTGACCAGATGAAAGTATCTGACAATCTCTGGGTCTAAAGGGAACCGAAGTCCCCAATTCAGCACTTTGGTATAAACTACCACTTCATTCAACTTACAATCCACGGGAGTCTCCACAGTGATTAGTATCCTCACTTTTACAAACTCCGGAATCCCCCGTTTGGTTCGGATTCGACCCAACTAAACAGTATGTGTGTAGACATAGTTAATATTATGCAAAGCTAGAAAATACTTGACACTGGCATGCTTGAAACAATGGCTTACCTTACCCTCTAGAATCTCTATAAGCGCGTTCGGACGAGTCATGCCAATTTTAATTTTACCTTTCATGTCTGAGACATCATCCCCTATCTGACTTGACGTCTCGGTCTCAAAAGGAGCTTCTTTGATGCTATCCTCCGTATTCTCTTCCATCATTGTGGAAAGTTTTTCGGCTTTTTTTGAAGGAGGTTGCTCTGGTTCCTTCATCAGAAGTTGTGCAAATGGTTGTACAGTTATTGCCTCTAAAGGCCTGATGTCTGGTAAAGGATTTTGTTCGGAGGACTTGGCCTATCGAACAACTTTAGCTACCTCTGATCTGGAGGGTTTTGAAGATGATGGTGTTGACTAGGTTTTTGCTTGGCGAGTCGTCCGGCGATGAGTTATCCTCTCTGGTGATTTTTCTGTATCTGAGCCCATTGCTATAAACGGTGAGGGTTTCTAACACTTGAGACAACTCTTTCTTTGGGAATAGGGTTTTGAGACTCTTGTACTGAAGAACCATAAGGGAGGTGTGAATGATTTGGTATGAATGGAAGTTTTTTAGTTTTAAGATTTGTTGAGGAAGATGACCCTTGATCGGCGTTCTGGTTTGGCTGATTACCCTTCTCACTTGGAGAAACAGGGAGACCGACGGTGATACGATTTTCTCTCTCTATTTTTCTTGCTCTCTCTAACTCAGAAAAGTTCACCAACCTCCTTTAACTAAGGAGTTTCTGGCTGTTAACATATATGTCTCAAGAACAGTTTGAAGATAAACTAAGATTTTCTCTCTAAACAAGATTTGAGCGTGGAAGATAATGAAATAGTAAATATATATATATATATATATATATATATATATATATATATATATATATATATATATATATAACAGTGAAAATTAATAGTTACTAAGGAGAAGGTGAACATAATTTTCGCAATGATTAAAGGCTGCGCAACGTGTGAAAAATCGAAACCTACGTAACTTTCTAGACCTAGTGGGTACGACGATCTAGGAGAAAAAATGGCTGGAAGGTCAAACCAGATGTTGACACGTGTCCCACGATTCAAGAAAAAGATCTTAGAATTCTGGGAAGAAATATTAGTTCTGATAAAATTCAAACAGGGTCGTTTGTAAAAGGAAGTCTTTCAAATCAAACGACGCAAACAGATCGGGCAAGATTAATACCGACTTGATGAATTTTTTAGCCCTTCGAAAGATATTTTACAAGGCCTAAAAAACGGGCTACCGATTAGTTCGGATCTTACAGCCCCAGCAAATCCATTAATCCAAACAAGGGTAATTCGGACCATGTCACACCACTAAAAATCCAAACATGACAAATGTATTAAACTTTTGACTAAGCTATTTGCTAATCAACTTAAGGCTAATGGGTCATTAAATTCGACCCAGTTTCTTGACCCGATCCAGTAAGCCCATCGGTCAGTAATTAATGTATAAATACCCTAACCACTCTCAATAATGAGGGTGATAAGAATTTAATACTAGCATGCTGCTTAATTATCTCTCTACTCCTCATACTAAACACAAAACATCCCAAAATTATTAAAACACTTTCTAAACACTTTACTAAACTACTCTCAGCTAAAAATAAACCAAACCATTATTCAATATGTACAAAAAGATTCAAGTGCAAGTTAGTATCAGGGAAGTTTCTTGAAGAAAGAAAGTGTAAATTATATGAATATGTCGAGATGGAAGGAAATGGTCCAGACCGATTGGTGAAAGCCACTGTAGTGCTAAAAACTGAAGTATAACGAGAAACTACCCTGCCTAGATCATGAGACTTTATGGGCTCAACCTTATTGCCTTTGGATTTTTTCAGAGATAAGAAAATGTGTGAATGATCAACTGTTTGAACCAAACTACTGGCAAGGATGATTTTATTTCTTTTGGTTTTTTCCTCTTGGTTTTTAACCTTGGGATCGTGTCCTCTCAAATACTGACGACCGAAGAATAAATAGGTTTTTTTTTATTCTTTAGGAGTTCGATTGGTTTGATCTTAACCTGTTTACTATGATCCTGTTTCCAAGACGATAAGAAAAAAAATGAGCCGATTGGAAAGCTATCATCGTATCACTCATGGTCGGTTGCGATTTATTTGGAGGTATCATAATGTTTGTGGTCCAGCATGATCCACAACATGGTTCGTGAAAAATTATACGCGGTGAAGTAGCGTTGGAACCTCCTATCCTAGTCCAATTCAACCCAAGTACGAAGCTTTATAAAAATGAATTCGACACTAAAAGCGGTGCAAGAGAAGAGCTTATTGTTTTTTAAAATTAAAACACATCAAGATGGAATGAAATTATCCAGACCATAGTGTCCGAGAGAGGCTAATTGGTGAAAGCCACCGAAGTGTTAGAAGTTGTGGTATAACAAAAAACTACCTGCCTAGATCCTCAGACTTTATAAGCTCACCTTCTTATCTTTGGTTTATTGTAGATACAAGAAAATGTGTGAATGATCAGCTGTTTGAACCAAACTACTGGCAAGGATGATTTTATTTCCCTTGTATTTTTCATCTTAGTTTTTCACATCGGGATCGTGTCCTCTCAAATACTGACGAACAAAGCAACAATAGGTTTCTATTACTTCTTTAGGGGCTCGATTGGGTTTGATCTTCACTGGTTTACTAAGAGCCTGTTTCTCGGACAGTAAGAATTAATTAGTTGATCAGAAGGCTATCACCATATCAACCTCCTAGTCGGTTACGAGTGCTTTGGTGATATCATCGTGTTTCTGGTCGACCATGATCACAACTTGGTTCATTCAAAATTATACGCGATGAAGTAGCATAGGAACCTCCTATCTTACTTTGATTCAGCCCAAGCACGAAGCTCTAGAAAAATGAATTCGACACTGAAAGCGGTGCATGAGAAGAGCTTATTATTTTCTATAAGTCAGATAACTAGTTAGAAGCTAAGGTTGAATTAGCGAGTGTCAGATCCTTACTATCTATCTTCCAAAAACTCCTTAGACGGCTCAAATATTATTGAGAGATCGGCTCATTATTTTCCCAAACACCACTAATGAAGAATAAGTAGCTTACACTCTAACTCGAACTTTAGTAGGTGTGTGATGACCTCATACTTGTTCGACATATTTAAGAAGTATTTGGGGTAGATTGAGTTAGAGGTTATGGTGCAAGAGAAGAGCTTATTGTTTTTTAAAATTATAACACATCGAGATGGAATGAAATTATCCAGACCATAGTGTCCGAGAGAGGCTAATTGGTGAAAGCCACCGAAGTGTTAGAAGTTGTGGTATAACAAAAAACTACCTGCCTAGATCCTCAGACTTTATAAGCTCACCTTCTTATCTTTGGTTTATTGTAGATACAAGAAAATGTGTGAATGATCAGCTGTTTGAACCAAACTACTGGCAAGGATGATTTTATTTCCCTTGTATTTTTCATCTTAGTTTTTCACATCGGGATCGTGTCCTCTCAAATACTGACGAACAAAGCAACAATAGGTTTCTATTACTTCTTTAGGGGCTCGATTGGTTTGATCTTCACTGGTTTACTAAGAGCCTGTTTCTCGGACAGTAAGAATTAATTAGTTGATCAGAAGGCTATCACCATATCAACCTCCTAGTCGGTTACGAGTGCTTTGGTGATATCATCGTGTTTCTGGTCGACCATGATCACAACTTGGTTCATTCAAAATTATACGCGATGAAGTAGCATAGGAACCTCCTATCTTACTTTGATTCAGCCCAAGCACGAAGCTCTAGAAAAATGAATTCGACACTGAAAGCGGTGCATGAGAAGAGCTTATTATTTTCTGTAAGTCAGATAACTAGTTAAAAGCTAAGGTTGAATTAGCGAGTGTCAGATCCTTACTATCTATCTTCCAAAAACTCCTTAGACGGCTCAAATATTATTGAGAGATCGGCTCATTATTTTCCCAAACACCACTAATGAAGAATAAGTAGCTTACACTCTAACACGAACTTTAGTAGGTGTGTGATGACCTCATACTTTTTCGACATATTTAAGAAGTATTTGGGGTAGATTGAGTTAGAGGTTATGGTGCAAGAGAAGAGCTTATTGTTTTTTAAAATTAAAACACATCGAGATGGAATGAAATTATCCAGACCATAGTGTCCGAGAGAGGCTAATTGGTGAAAGCCACCGAAGTGTTAGAAGTTGTGGTATAACAAAAAACTACCTGCCTAGATCCTCAGACTTTATAAGCTCACCTTCTTATCTTTGGTTTATTGTAGATACAAGAAAATGTGTGAATGATCAGCTGTTTGAACCAAACTACTGGCAAGGATGATTTTATTTCCCTTGTATTTTTCATCTTAGTTTTTCACATCGGGATCGTGTCCTCTCAAATACTGACGAACAAAGCAACAATAGGTTTCTATTACTTCTTTAGGGGCTCGATTGGTTTGATCTTCACTGGTTTACTAAGAGCCTGTTTCTCGGACAGTAAGAATTAATTAGTTGATCAGAAGGCTATCACCATATCAACCTCCTAGTCGGTTACGAGTGCTTTGGTGATATCATCGTGTTTCTGGTCGACCATGATCACAACTTGGTTCATTCAAAATTATACGCGATGAAGTAGCATAGGAACCTCCTATCTTACTTTGATTCAGCCCAAGCACGAAGCTCTAGAAAAATGAATTCGACACTGAAAGCGGTGCATGAGAAGAGCTTATTATTTTCTGTAAGTCAGATAACTAGTTAAAAGCTAAGGTTGAATTAGCGAGTGTCAGATCCTTACTATCTATCTTCCAAAAACTCCTTAGACGGCTCAAATATTATTGAGAGATCGGCTCATTATTTTCCCAAACACCACTAATGAAGAATAAGTAGCTTACACTCTAACTCGAACTTTAGTAGGTGTGTGATGACCTCATACTTGTTCGACATATTTAAGAAGTATTTGGGGTAGATTGAGTTAGAGGTTATGGTGCAAGAGAAGAGCTTATTGTTTTTTAAAATTAAAACACATCGAGATGGAATGAAATTATCCAGACCATAGTGTCCGAGAGAGGCTAATTGGTGAAAGCCACCGAAGTGTTAGAAGTTGTGGTATAACAAAAAACTACCTGCCTAGATCCTCAGACTTTATAAGCTCACCTTCTTATCTTTGGTTTATTGTAGATACAAGAAAATGTGTGAATGATCAGCTGTTTGAACCAAACTACTGGCAAGGATGATTTTATTTCCCTTGTATTTTTCATCTTAGGTTTTCACCTCGGGATCGTGTCCTCTCAAATACTGACGAACAAAGCAACAATAGGTCTCTATTACTTCTTTAGGGGCTCGATTGGTTTGATCTTCACTGGTTTACTAAGAGCCTGTTTCTCGGACAGTAAGAATTAATTAGTTGATCAGAAGGCTATCACCATATCAACCTCCTAGTCGGTTACGAGTGCTTTGGTGATATCATTGTGTTTCTGGTCGACCATGATCACAACTTGGTTCATTCAAAATTATACGCGATGAAGTAGCATAGGAACCTCCTATCTTACTTTGATTCAGCCCAAGCACGAAGCTCTAGAAAAATGAAATTTGACACTGAAAGCGGTGCATGAGAAGAGCTTATTATTTTCTGTAAGTCAGATAACTAGTTAGAAGCTAAGGTTGAATTAGCGAGTGTCAGATTCTTACTATCTATCTTCCAAAAACTCCTTAGACGGCTCAAATATTATTGAGAGATCGGCTCATTATTTTCCCAAACACCACTAATGAAGAATAAGTAGCTTACACTCTAACACGAACTTTAGTAGGTGTGTGATGACCTCATACTTGTTCGACATATTTAAGAAGTATTTGGGGTAGATTGAGTTAGAGGTTATGGTGCAAGAGAAGAGCTTATTGTTTTTTAAAATTAAAACACATCGAGATGGAATGAAATTATCCAGACCATAGTGTCCGAGAGAGGCTAATTGGTGAAAGCCACCGAAGTGTTAGAAGTTGTGGTATAACAAAAAACTACCTGCCTAGATCCTCAGACTTTATAAGCTCACCTTCTTATCTTTGGTTTATTGTAGATACAAGAAAATGTGTGAATGATCAGCTGTTTGAACCAAACTACTGGCAAGGATGATTTTATTTTCCTTGTATTTTTCATCTTAGTTTTTCACATCGGGATCGTGTCCTCTCAAATACTGACGAACAAAGCAACAATAGGTTTCTATTACTTCTTTAGGGGCTCGATTGGTTTGATCTTCACTGGTTTACTAAGAGCCTGTTTCTCGGACAGTAAGAATTAATTAGTTGATCAGAAGGCTATCACCATATCAACCTCATAGTCGGTTACGAGTGCTTTGGTGATATCATCGTGTTTCTGGTCGACCATGATCACAACTTGGTTCATTCAAAATTATACGCGATGAAGTAGCATAGGAACCTCCTCTCTTACTTTGATTCAGCCCAAGCACGAAGCTCTAGAAAAATGAATTCGACACTGAAAGCGGTGCATGAGAAGAGCTTATTATTTTCTGTAAGTCAGATAACTAGTTAGAAGCTAAGGTTGAATTAGCGAGTGTCAGATCCTTACTATCTATCTTCCAAAAACTCCTTAGACGGCTCAAATATTATTGAGAGATCGGCTCATTATTTTCCCAAACACCACTAATGAAGAATAAGTAGCTTACACTCTAACTCGAACTTTAGTAGGTGTGTGATGACCTCATACTTGTTCGACATATTTAATAAGTATTTGTGGTAGATTGAGTTAGAGGTTATGGTGCAAGAGAAGAGCTTATTGTTTTTTAAAATTAAAACACATCGAGATGGAATGAAATTATCCAGACCATAGTGTCCGAGAGAGGCTAATTGGTGAAAGCCACCGAAGTGTTAGAAGTTGTGGTATAACAAAAAACTACCTGCCTAGATCCTCAGACTTTATAAGCTCACCTTCTTATCTTTGGTTTATTGTAGATACAAGAAAATGTGTGAATGATCAGCTGTTTGAACCAAACTACTGGCAAGGATGATTTTATTTCCCTTGTATTTTTCATCTTAGGTTTTCACCTCGGGATCGTGTCCTCTCAAATACTGACGAACAAAGCAACAATAGGTTTCTATTACTTCTTTAGGGGCTCGATTGGTTTGATCTTCACTGGTTTACTAAGAGCCTGTTTCTCGGACAGTAAGAATTAATTAGTTGATCAGAAGGCTATCACCATATCAACCTCCTAGTCGGTTACGATTGCTTTGGTGATATCATTGTGTTTCTGGTCGACCATGATCACAACTTGGTTCATTCAAAATTATACGCGATGAAGTAGCATAGGAACCTCCTATCTTACTTTGATTCAGCCCAAGCACGAAGCTCTAGAAAAATGAATTCGACACTGAAAGCGGTGCATGAGAAGAGCTTATTATTTTCTGTAAGTCAGATAACTAGTTAGAAGCTAAGGTTGAATTAGCGAGTGTCAGATCCTTACTATCTATCTTCCAAAAACTCCTTAGACGGCTCAAATATTATTGAGAGATCGGCTCATTATTTTCCCAAACACCACTAATGAAGAATAAGTAGCTTACACTCTAACTCGAACTTTAGTAGGTGTGTGATGACCTCATACTTGTTCGACATATTTAAGAAGTATTTGGGGTAAATTGAGTTAGAGGTTATGGTGCACAACGAAAATAAATCGAACATCTCAAACCTAGTCTTGGATAGCTTTGAAGTAATGACAC
The DNA here is from genome assembly GCA_036936605.1 of Limnanthes douglasii subsp. nivea. NCBI lineage: Eukaryota > Viridiplantae > Streptophyta > Magnoliopsida > Brassicales > Limnanthaceae > Limnanthes > Limnanthes douglasii. The sequence continues at coordinate 78,104,179 of JAUPFV010000004.1, forward strand.
ACAAAACAATTGCACCACATGTTGGGACTAGCTTGAGTAGGGAAAATATCAAGTAACTGGAAGAAATTTGACATGAAGTGGAGAAAATAAGTGTGATCAGTTTATCTTGACCGGACCATTTTGTGAGGCTTTTCCTGTGCCTCATTTCTTCCTAGGTCTTAAGGGAGCTTCGATCTCATCTAATTTGACGTTACATTTTCGTTTTAAGTATGGGGCTGCAGACTCCTCATGAGAAGCAGACTTTTGTTAGGAGTCAACAGTTGTGGGAGGGGTCTGACCCTCCAAAAGAGCAGTTTCTCTATGAGAGGAAGTGGTACTTGGGTCACGAGCGAATGGAACCGAGGGTCGATGACTAAATAAAAGTGTCCCATTAGAAGTTCCCCTCAGTGTTACAAAGATGGGGGTCATTCCATCTTTAAGTCGCAAGGATTAAGAGAGTTTATTAACTACCTAGATTATTTGAAAGTCGTACTATTATTCCTCCTCATGTTCGACGGAGGAGGAGTGAGACGAACCATCCTGACTCTCAATCTCAAACTTGATATTGTTTAATCCCTCCTCTATTTCATGGATTCAAACTTCTTGCCACCCATCGAGTTACCAAGAAAAATATATTGCAATAAAATATGCATGGTAATGGGATGCAAATCGAACAACCGGTTGAAAAAACGGAGGGTGCAACCGACGTAAACCATTAGAGCAAAGATTGGATAGCCAAGTATACAAGGTGAGTGTAAGGGAAGATGTTTGATGGTGCCTGAGTTTGACGAAAAGGTTTTTACGGTGGTGGAGGTTAAGAATCTTGGGAGCTTATCTCTATAGATGGTTTCTATCTCTAAAATTAGTCATAAGGTAGATTCGAGCTTAAATTTATAAAGCTTCAAGAACTTTTATGTGACCCTCCACTTCCACTCTTGAAAGATGCGATGTTTTCCTTGATTCCACCAAAACGTAAAGGACCCTACACACTTCAAGTTCCCTGAGCTGGTTTAGTGTGTGACGTATAGCATGAAGACGATGGGCGTAAATAAAGAGACGTCATTTTACATAATACTGATTTTTGGGTTTTCCCGTAGGAATCCCCTGCAGATATCCTCTAGCCTGCTGACATTTCTGATTTTAATATTTTGAATACTATCCGTTCAGAATACCATGGTGCAGAGAAACTGAAGCCAAAGTAGATTCCGCCACTGTATTTTGGAAAATGTCACGGCATATATGTTAACATGCACATGTTCTACGTAGCATCTCAGAGAAATAGCCGCCATGAAGCGGCTAGGGTTTTGTGTTTATTAGAGAATCTTTTTATTATTATATTGCAAACCCAAGTAAGGCTCTCAATATATAGAGAACTTAGAGGCTTATACAAGGAAACTTAATACACTGAATATTCTAACACATTATAATATCAAAACATGCTAATCTCAGTAACACACTTCCCTCCATCACCTTCATAGTCACTCTCTTCGTTTCTTGTGTACTGAATATTCTAACACTCCCCCTCAAGTTGTGTAGTGGGATCACCAATACCCAACTTGGATAAAACTGATTCGAATGTTCTTGCAGCAACCGCTTTTGTCAGGATGTCTGCCAGTTGGTCTTCGGATCTAACAAATGGAAGTTCGACCGTCCCATCTTCAATCTTTTCTTTTATGAAGTGCCTATCTATTTCAACGTGCTTTGTTCCATCATGATGTACCGGGTTCTCTGAAATCTTAATCGCAGCTTTATTATCGCACATTAACTGAGTTGGACCCTTCAGGGGGAATCCGATTTCTTTCACTATCTTCTTTAACCAAAGTATCTCAGTAATCTCCTTAACGATTCCTCTAAATTCTGATTCAACACTTGACAGTGAAACTACTTTCTGTTTCTTACTCTTCCAAGTCACCAAGTTACCTCCAGGAAGAGTAAAGTAGCCAGCAGTTGATCGCTTGTCGTTAGGATTCCCTCCCCAATCAGCATCTGTGAATACTTCAACATCAAGGTGTCCACTTTTCTTAAAAATTATGTCTCTTCCTGGTGTGCCTTTGAGATATCGAATAATCCTCATTACTGCTTCCATATGGTGTTCCTAAGGATGATGCATGAACTGGCTAACTACTCCCACCGCGTATGCAATGTCGGGTCGAGTGTGAGCCATGTAAATCAATTTTCCCACCAACCTTTGGTACCTTTCTTTACTCGCTGGTCTGGCCCCTTCAATTATCTTTAGTTTGTGATTCACAACCATAGGAGTGTCATTTGGTTTGCAATCCACCATGCCAACTTCAGCTAATAAATCCAATATATATTTCCGTTGGGAGATATAAATCCCTCCTCTTGACCCAAGAACCTCGATTTCTAGGAAATACTTCAATCCTCCAAGGTTTTTCATTTCGAACTCCTTGAAGAGATTTTTCCTAAGAGAGCTAATTTCTTCTTCGTCATTCCCCGTTATAATCATATCGTCGACATATATTATAAGACAAGTGACTAATTCTCCTCTTTTTTTGTAAAACAAGGTATGATCCCCATTACTCTGTTTGTAGCTATACTGCTTCATTGCCATTGTAAACCTCCCAAACCAAGCACAAGGAGACTGTTTGAGCCCATATAATGCCTTTTTCAGTTTACATACCTCATTTTCTTGAAAACCATCAGAGAACCCTGGTGAGGGTTCCATATATACCTCTTCTTCCAAGTCTCCATGTAAGAAAGCATTCTTTACATCAAATTGATGAAGAGGCCAATCTTTATTCGCGGCTATTGAAAGTAAAACTCTGATAGTGTCAATCTTTGCAACCGGAAAGAACGTTTCAGAGTAGTCTAAACCATATGTTTGTGTATATCCTTTGGCAACCAATCTTTCCTTGTGTCGCTCAATGGTGCCATCAGATTTATATTTTATATTAAACCATCTACACCTGACTGCTTTCTTCCCTTGTGGTAACACATAATTCTCCCATGTACCATTTCTTTTTAGAGCTTCCATTTCGGTATTCATTGCTGTATGCCATTTAGTCATCTTTTTAGCTTCTTGAGCTATTTTAGGGATTTGTTCAAAGAGAATAGTAGCTGAAAAAGCCTTTGCAATCTTCGTCATTCCTTTCATGTCCGTTTTTAACGGATATGTAGAAGCACGAGGAACGTGTTCCGGTGAATACCGGTCAGGAGGAACCCCTCTATTTTTTCTTGGGGGAAGAACTAGAGTTTGAGTTTCAACAAATGAACTTCCTGAAATATCATGATCAGTAGCATTTTGTGAGTTATGACATTTTAAATTGTTTACCTCTTGATGGACATTTTCTTCGGCTGAAACGCTGGTAGTATCCATGGCGTTTCTTGTTGGACTTTGTCTTCGGGAGAATCATTGGTGGTAAGAACTGCCTCGCCAGTCTCCTTTATGTTGGAAGAGGCGTGTTCGGTGGCGCCATCTACCGACTCTGTCGGCACATCCTCAAAGTAACTTTCATATAGCAACCAGTCGAGTAATTCACTTACTTTCTCCCCCTGAGCACGAGATTGGTGGTCAAAAAAATAATCGGATTCTAAGAATTCACAGTCCATTGTGACATGGATTCGACGAGTAACCGGATTGTAACACCGATATCCCATTTGATGAACACCGTATCCAACGAATTTACACTTTTCAGCACAAGGATTAAGTTTATTTCGACTAGTTTTAGGGATATGAACAAACACTGAACAACCAAAGACACGAGGTTGTAAGGTCATAAGAGATGGAATTGTAACTTGGGTGGCAATCACTTGTGATGGAGTTTTATTTCCTAGACATCGGGTTGGTAGACGATTTGCAAGATACGTAGCTGTAGCAAGAGCTTCTGGCCAAAGATAATGAGGAACTCTAGATTCAATCATAATAGCACGAGTTTTTTCAAGTAAAGTACGATTTTTTTCGTTCTGAAGTACCGTTTTGTTGAGGTGTGTTTGGACAAGTGGTTTGATGGATAAGACCATTTGTTTTGAAAAAATTATGCATTGTTTGGTTGACAAACTCTGTTCCATTATCAGAACGGAGAATCTGTATTTTTTTAAATTGATTCAAAATCATTTTGTAAAAACAAACAAATATTTCTGGTACTTCCGATTTATGTTTCATGAAGTATATCCAAGTCATTCTTGAGAAATCATCCACAAATAAAACAAAGTATCTGATTTGATTGTTAGTGGAATTTGGTGCTGGACCCCAAACATCAGAATAGATTAGCGAAAAAGCATAATCAACTCTAGTATTACTTTGATTAAATGAGACCCTACGATTTTTTGCAAAAATGCAGGTTTCACATTTCTCATGAATGGAATTATTCAGAAAAAGACTAGGAAATAAACTCTTAAGATAGCTAAAAGAAGAATGACCAAGTCGTCGGTGCCATAACCAAAGTTGCCTTTCGGTTGTTCCGTGAGCAAGCATGGCATGTCCCTTATGAAGTACCTCATCAACATAATAGAGACCTCCTTGTTCAGTACCACGCCCAATGATCTCCTTCGTATGAATGTCTTGTAAAATGCAAAAAAATGGATACATAAGAACCACACAGTTGAGTTGTTTTGTCACTTGAATAACATATAATAACTTTAAGGATGGTGAAGGAATGTAGAGGCAGTTTTTAATTTCCATTTTTTCTGAATAAATAATTGAACCTCCCCCTTTGACTTCACAAATTTCTCCACTAGCAGTCCCAATATGGGATTTCTTTGGAGATGACATGTCACCAAAGTCTTTAGGATCATAAGACATGGTGTCCGTAGCCCCGCAATCAAAGATCCAATTCATTGATTTCTCAAACCCTTTACCTCCAAGTTTTTCATAGGAGTTCGCCGCCATTCCTCTAAAACCAGTACCACTTCCTGGCTCATTTTTAGTCGGATCTCCACCGTCACTTGTAGACGAAGCCCGTTTGACATTAGATATGAAACACTGGTTATTTTTCTCCTTATGACCGTCCTCCCACTATTCTGGATAGCCAACCAGCTGGAAACATGTCTCTTTAGTGTGTTTCTTCATCCCACAATGAGTGCAATACAACTTGGATTTATCTTCTTTCTCTTTGGATCGGAATTTAAACGTCTGTGCAGAATCTTTAGCAGCCAAACCCATTCCAATTTCAATCGAGTCACTATCAGAAGAACTTGATTTTAGTATATTAAGCCTGGCCACTTCCCTTCGTATTGTAGCATATGCTGTTTCCACGGAAGGAAGAGGATCTTTTTTCACGATATCTCTCTTGACTGGTTCCAGCTTGTCATTAATCGCCATTAGCAACTGATAGAGTCTTTGTTCTTGAGTCTTCTTATTGTAGATCTGAATGTCTTCTGGGTCTTTCAGAGGGTTCGGATCTCGCCTATCTATAGACATCCAGATGTTCTGCAGTTTGTTCCACAAGTCTTCTAGTGTATCAGACCCTTGCCTTAATGAATTAGCCCTCTTATGAAGGTCAAACACATGTAACGAATCTGTACCAGAACTGTATGTGGTGGCTAACCCATCCCAGAGGGCTTTTGCAGTGGGATATTGCGAAACATTATTCACCAAGTTGGATTCAAGATTATGGATAATCCATGTGAAAACACATTGATCATCTTGTTCCCACCTTGTATATGTTTTGTCTGTTTTGGATGGAGGTGTCGGCTCCCCTGTAATGTGAGAACCTCTCCCCCTTCCCCCAATTGCTTTCTTCATCAGGTTTGCCCATAGGGCATAGTTGTCACCACCGAGTTTAATCCCTAGGGATAAATTATCGGGGTTAGTTGTTTGTTATTGTGTTCTAAGACCATTTCTCAGAATGGCAGCAGTCTGCATTGTTAATTCATCAGGGATTTGACTGACCACGACTTCATTGCCAGCCATCTTTGTTGAGGATGTTCAGAATTCCCAGAATCACACGTGCTGTTAAATAATGAACAAAAGAGAGAAAAGAGAATGGGTAGGGTTTTGTATTATTTAGAAAGTGTATATTACATAGAGTCTAAATCTATTATTTATAGATAAACTATATGAGCTAATGGGCTTAGGCCTTATATCTGTCACACTCTCTCTCAAACTCGCAATGCTTATTCTTGCATTGTGATTTTGTTACACAAAATAAAAAACAAAATTGAAACATCAACGAATCAAAACAAAACATCAAAACCAAAATCGAAACGTCAAAACCCAAAAATCAAACTCCAATCTTCAAACTCCAACCGTCAAACTCCAATCTCCAAACTCCAAAACTAAAAACTAATCCAAACGAAATCCAAACGAAATCCAAACACGAAACGAATCTGAACGAAGTCAAGCAAAGCCAAACAAAGCCAAAACAAAACCAAACAAGTCCAAACGAAGCCAAACGAATCCAAACGAAGCCGAACCAAGTCAAACGAAGCCCGAACAAAGATAAACAAATCCAAACGAATCCAAAACAAAGCCAAACAAGTCCAAACGAAGTCAAAACGAATCCAAACGAAGCCACACTAATCCAAACGAAACCAAACGAAACCAAACGAATCCAAACAAAGCCAAACAAAGCCAAACAAAGCCAAAACAAAGCTAAACAAATCCAAACAAATCCAAAGCAAGCCTAACCAAGCCAAACGAATCCAAACAACTTCAAACGAAGCTAAACGAAATCTATAAACGAAGAACGACATCTAAACACCAAAACGAAATACAGACGAAATCTGAATGCCAAATACCCAAACAAATCTAATCTCAAATCCAAATACCAAACTAATATCCAAAAAAAACAAACTAAATTCAATTTCCAATTTCTGATTGCCAATTTTAAATTTCCAAAATCAAAATCAATTTGAATTCACGGTTTTACCAACACGACTGCTGCACTGTTCCAGTTGCGATTTCTCCCAAACCGTAGCACTAAATCATAATCTGACCGGTCATATTGAAGGGTGGGATGTCCCGAACATGCTCTCCAAAATTTAGTAAAAGCGGACATCGTTTGTCTTTCGATCGGACCGTTTTATTGGGGCTGCACACAGCAGATCCGAAGACCGAAAACTATATCTATTCTGACGAAAGGCAGATCAAAATTTCCAACACAAATTCAATCGAAAAACAAGATAATTTTTTTTTGGAAATCACACAAAAGCATATCCAAAACAATATCAAAGTCCAACAATAATATAACTCTCTATCGGATTTTAACATGCTCTGTCAAGATCAATACCAATACATAATCCAAAAATTGTCGAACAGATCCAAGATTTCCAAATAAATCCAATTCTAAAGCGAAATCCAATACTACTACGAAATTGAATACCTGGTAGATCTACAAAACAGGAGGATCGCGACGGTTCCCCGATCAGATCATCATGGCTCTGATACCATGTTAAATAATGAACAAAAGAGAGAAAATAGAACGGCTAGGGTTTTGTATTATTTAGAAAGTGTATATTACATAGAGTCTAAATCTATTATTTATAGATACACTATATGGGCTAATGGGCTTAGGCCTTATGTGCATGTTAACATGGTACCATGTTAACATGCACATGTTCTACGTAGCATCTCAGAGAAATAGCCGTCAGGAAGCGGCTAGGGTTTTGTGTTTACTAGAGAATCTTTTTTTTTATTATATTGCAAACCCAAGTAAGGCTCTCAATATATAGAGAACTAAGATGCCGATACAAGGAAACTTAATACACTGAATATTCTAACACATTATAATATCAAAACATGCTAATCTCAGTAACACACTTCCCTCCATCACCTTCATAGTCACTCTCTTCGTTTCTTGTGCACTGAATATTCTAACAATATATAACTTAAGAACAAACTTCACCAATCATTGTGATGAGGATATAATATCCGGTTATTATTTTATAGTAATTATAGAGAGCACGTTTAGATATCTAATAAATAGACAATAAACATATAGTTAAAAACGCATGTTCGTTCTGATATGTAATTAATAGAAAATAAACCATGGAGAGAAGGGAACCTCATCAAATTCTCTTTTGTGTAAATAAATATATAACTCTTAGTAGAAATGGACTATAATTTGATGTAGAAAAAATATTATACTTAAAATCTATTTCATTTTCTCTCTCTAGAAAATATTTTTTTTCGTTATTTGATTAGGGTTTTTTCCATATCAAGTTAGCGTCTTCGGTGAGAATCATTTAGTTTCTCGTTTTTATAAAAACCAAAATAATTTTTACTTTTGAGAAAAAAAGGCATTAACACGACTTCTTCCTCCGATTGAGTAGATCACTCGCATAAACGCTTTGACTGTGAATACAAAAGGTTCAATTATGTGGTAGAAATCTAACTCCTCATGTGAATAACCAGATGTATTCTTCTCTTTATGATTTACTGTAACTTAACTCTTTGTTGGTTTTACTACACTAACAAGCTCAAATTTACAACAACACATGTTTTCCTGCCACGTTTAGAGCTGTTAGGGGGTCTTCCAACCCGTTAACCCGCCCGGGACCGGACCGGTAAGGTCCGCCCGAGACCGGTCCGGATACCTTAGGGAGCGGGTTGGGAGCCAAAATTTTGGACCGATTCATTTACCGGTCTGGACCGGTCCGCCCGGTAACCAGCCCGGTAAGGGAGATATATAATTTTTTTTCCTAATCGATGTACTAAAACCCTAAACAAATTATGATAAACTAACAAACCCGCCCGTTAAGAGTCGGACCGGACCGACTCGACTCTTAACGAACCAGTCCCGGTCCATCATATTTGGCTCCCTTCGCTTAGCGGTCCGGCTCGACCTGCCCGGTAGCTTAACGAGTCGATCTCGGTCCCGTCCAAACCCGGACCGACCCGACCCGATAACAGGTCTAGCCACGTTTCATTAAATTAGTATATACACATATTTGATTTTACTTCTAGTTTTTTAAAAAATATTGTATAATTAATCATATATTAAGATTATTTTTTTTATAAAATACCTACTTTTATTTCTAATCCTATACGATATTCATAATATATTTTAATATGATTTTATTTTTATAAATAGTGTAAATATTTTTAAAAATAATATATTGTGATTTATTTTCATTTTTATATAATAAAAATTAAAATAAAACCTAAAGATGAAAATAAATAAAATATTAATTCCGAATTGAATGGACATGACGACATTAATTAATTTGATAAAATTTAAAGCATGTAATAAATTGATACACTCAAATCAATGAGAGATATATATGAATATCATAACTACAATAGATTAAATATATTATATGTAGTTAAGGGATAGAGTCCATTCTCATATACTTTATTAGAATGAAAGTTACATATATTTATTTGAATATCATAACTTCGGCAGAGTAAATATACGTGTAGTAAATCTATAAATTCAAATCCCCTAATATATTTAAATGAAAGTTAAATACATATTTATTCGCATATCATAACTACAATGACTAAATACATTCCATGTAATTAATCTAATTTATTAGAAGAAATTAATCTAATTTATTAGAAGAAATTAATATATATATATATATATGGCCAAATTCAGTCATATTAAATATTATTTTGAAACAGAAAATTAAATTTAAAAAACTCGTTAACATAATGAAAAAAATACATAAAATTGAATATTAAGGGCTCGTTAATATAATGAAAAAATGATGAGTTTTCAACATTATAAGAAAATGCAGAGCTTTCGTCAAAGTAAAATCAACTTAAAAAAAGGATAGGGTTCGTTAAAGTAAAGAATATGGCTCGTCTTTAGTCTAATGCGGGATCATCTTTTAACTAAAAAGCTCATCTCGAGTCGAGTGCGATGATCCTTTTCAATCAATCAATTTTTCGACAAACGGTCAAGTTTTTCTTCAGAATAACTTTTATATGTTAGTTTTTTTTCTTTTCTTTTCATATTTTATTGGGATAAAAATACCACATGTCTTTCATGTTTGGTACTTGTAACCAGTGGCGTAGCCAGGATTTACACGCTGTGGTGTCCTGGTTATTGTCCAAAAAATATTTCTTTTGGGGTGGAAGTTGTAAAACGGTATTGTAATATATTTTTATTTTTCATATACATAAAAGTTGTTTATTTGTTTAAGTGAGTCTTACATATTATTTTTGTGAACATTTTGAAGTACTATTATAATATATAAAAATAGAAGTTGACTAATAGATATATTAATTAGGACATCTATTATTAGTGAACTCGAGAGGCTAATGTTGTTACAGTTTGATCGGGTTTTAGTTTGAGCTTTTTCAAAGTATACAAAGACTAATAGATTTATTGATTATGACATGTATTGTTAGTGAACTCGAGAGCCTATGTTGTTGTGGTTTTATCCGTAAAGCAAAATAAAAAATTATAATTTATGCAGGTCTATTTTGTTTCGAAATTGAACTCTGCAGCTTCCTATCTTAAGAAAAAATATAGATCAACCAATGTTAATCTTTGTAACTAGTTAATAGTAATATGAGTAGTAAAACTTCAATTTTGAGATTTGATAACATAGAGCGATGATAAATACTTTAGTTTTTGAAGTTTGTAGTTAGAGTTTTTCTATCTTAACCGCTTGTTGATCAAATTTATATAAATTTATATTATTTTTTATTAAAATATTTATTTATAGTAAAATAATATAGATGTGAATTTTATATATAATAAATACTATATTAATATTATAATAATATTAATATGTTATTATATATATAATAATAAAATAAACTATAAAAGCTTAATTTAAGTCAAATATTAGAAGGACAAAAGAACCCAAAGCTAAGTATAACTCCAGGCCTGTGGGTTCCCTCACGTGTATCTATACCAACTAGACTAGAGTGGAAGGTAGAATTAACACTACAAACATTTTATTTATTTGAGTTAGGTGGGTTCCTAGGACTCCACAGGACCCCACCTAGCTCCGCCTGTGCTTGTAACACATCAGTCCATATTCTTTGTCTCTGTAATAAACCGATCCCTTATGTTTTAAAAACGTAACAAACATATCTTTTTTTGAAAATTTGAGGGACCTGTTTATTACAAATTGAAAACGTGAGGGATCTGTTTATTACCGACATGAAGGACCTATTTATTACAAAAAAAATGTGTTTGTTACATTTTTAAAATATAGGAGACCAGTTTATTACAGAGACAAAGAATAAGAACTGATGTGTTACAAGTGACAAACATGAAGACCTGTGGATTATTGTTTATTTTGTTACCGGTTTCTTACCTATGCATTCCGTTCGTAATGAATTTCTCCAACTCACTCACATTTTAGTTCTACTGGAGACCAAGGTTCAACTGCTTATCTCCCGGGCACAACCATCTAGTCCATCAGCTCTTTCACCCTCATCATCATCACATTCAACACCACTATCTTTAACCTACAAAAAGGAGGCTATAAGCCAATGTTATACAAAATAGAGCTCGTGCAATAAGCCATAAATTATGACAATGTCAAGCCATTCACCACGTGATCTCCATAATATACACCAAATTATCTCAACGATAAAAAAGGCTATAAGCCAAGTGATCTCCATCTCTATGATATGGAAATTCTATAAGTTAGAAAATATTTATGTAAATAAAAAAAAGATACAAAAATGGGGGTCGTCTACACTGATACATAAACAAACATGGTTGATAAATCATGCCTATAAGAAAACGCAAAAGGTCATACTGAGCATAGACATAAAAGGTCAAATTAATGAACATGGTTAAATCAACCAAGTCTATAAGGTTACAGAAGGAACCATACTGAGCCTAGACTAAAAAAGTCAAATTAGCGAACATAGTTAATCAACCAAGCCTATAAGGCCACGCAAGGGGCCATATTGAGTCTAGAATTACAAAGTCAAATATATAAACATGTTAATAAACAAATCATATAAGGGCACATAAGAGGCCATACTAATCCTAGTTACAAACTCAAATATAGGAACCGGTTAATCAACCAAACCAGTAAAAGCTTCGTAAGAGGTCATACTGCACCACGACTTACGAGTCGAATACATATCCGACCCCTCATATGAGAAAGTAAGAATAAATATAATGCCCAAATTAAGTTTATTACCATGAGTGTAATTATGTCGCTTAAAAAAGTATGCTGCCATGATACCAAAAATGTTATGACGATACAATTTGTTCAAATCAAGAATATTCGAAAGTATCAAAAGTGATGACAATCGTCTCGAGAGATTTTAGACGAAGCATGACGACTTGAAAGATGACGACTTCAAGTAAAAACCTAAACAAAGACAGATAGCTGGATGATAAAGCTATAGAGAGTCTTTACTTTATCATTCCGCAAAGACTAGAAGGGTTACATATCCATATCCAGCAAAGAATCGAAGCATACCGAAAAACAGGTAACACCATAGTAGCCTACTAATTGTTACTTGTACTTTTCCCTTTGGAAAAGTAGAGACTTTTATCATTAATGGATGTTTTAGCCAAAAAAGGGTTTTAACGAGGTAGGAACTGTTAACTACGAACTAAATTGGAGACGTCTCTGATAACCGTTTGGCTAAGAAAGTTAAACTAACCAAGCGCTAAGAGTCTTAGGAGTCTACCCGACATGGCAGGATTGTTACTTTGGCATGAAAAATGATGCTTCGGCAAGAACGATAAATGAAAACAGGCTACGATAATTGACATAAATAAAATAATAAAACTTCCTCAAAGACAAAGAAAAACAAGAAGATTACACTATCCGGATATTATGTTCGAGCCTTATACAATCCTTAAGTTTCATTATACTCTAACTCAAGGACTACGAAGGACTCTTGATGAGGATATAATATCAGGACAGTAAATATAGTAAATGTGGAGAGCACGCTCAGAGGAGATTTACCTCATCAAATTCTCTTTTGTATAAATAAATATAGGACTCTCTAAAGTATAATTTGATACATAAAAAGTATTATAATAAAAATCTAATTCTTTTGGTATTTGACTAGGATTTTTTAACTATCACAATGAAGTGCCTCCTTCCACTTGTCCGTATGCTTTCCATTCATTCCGGATGAGTTCACTAGACTTGGTTCGAATTGGATGACTAGCTTAAGCATAGTTGTTCCAATATAATGTAATGCTACTTTGACAAGTTTTTTGGGATATATGAAGCTACTAATAAGCAAATACACAAAATAATTGTGTATTTCGTATGATGAAGTTTTTATCGGCCTTTTGTGTATTTATTATCCTTATTGACAAGACCTACGAAGACACAAATAGACCATTAAATGCTCCCAATGAGGTAGCCGAGTTGGTTGAGTAAGGTATACTTGTGACCAAAGGTCATGAGTTCGAGTCCCTCTACATACGCTTTCTTGGCTGAGCCTGTCACCTTGTGTGGTTTACCTTCTGGCGTTTGTTTGCAGGCTATTGCATCAGACTCCCAATAAAGTAGCCAAGTTGGTTGAGTAAGGTACACTTGTGACCAAAGGTCATGAGTTCGAGTCCCTCTACATACGCTTTCTTGGCAGAGACTATCACGTTGTGTGGTTTACCTTCTGGCGTTGGTTTGCAGGCTATTGCGTCAGACTGAGTGTTTGCCATGTGCGCACTCGTTGAGTAGCGGCTAGCTGCAGGTTCCCTCCAAAAAAATAGACTATTAAATTAATAGGACCTAAAAAGGTACTCCCTCCGTTCTAAAATATTTGACATTCTAGACAATAAGATTTGTCCCAAAATAATTGTCGTTTTGTAATATCAATAAAGTAAATTCGAGCACTTTCCATCTTTACCCTTTTTTACATTAATGGTTGTAGTGTTATTTTTAATTTTATAAAAAAAAAAGGAAAAAGGTAATATAGTATTTATTGCTATGATTTTACTTTGGAAATTGTATTTCTTAAATTATTATAATTTTTTTTTAAACGACTAACATTTTGGTACAGAGGAAGTACTATACATAAAATTTGTTACCCATTTAGATATGGATGATCATTTACCTATTCATGGAAACATTAATCATTTTCCATCTTTTTTATCTATCCAATATTTTAGTGGGGGCGAGTTGGTTCCATAATTAACAGGAGACCCTTGTTGTGGTCCGAACATGCTAACCAAAGTCAAGCTCATCAATCTCAATTTATGAAATTTTACATTTAAAAATCATTTATTCCCTCACAAACAGCCAAGTACAATAACAAAACAGCACAAAACTAAAAGAAAAAGGATTCATATTTTTGGTCGAAGGGACAAATCAGTAAACAAAGCATCCAAATCAGTAGATGATGAACCACCATTTTCGACAGCTTCTCTAGCAAGTTCACCCAAAGCTTTAGCTCTATTTCGTCTTTAACGAATAATAATAACCTTACGAGTAATTTATATTTTTAGAAGTCCTGTTTATTTTAATTGTAATTATAAGATTAAAGATGGAAACTTTAGCAGAAGCACCCTTAATTATCCAGACCACTGGTCCGAAATAAGCAACTCAAACTCATCAAACCAATTTATGTAATTTTACAACAATTCAAAATCGATTTTTCCCTCACAAACAGCCAAGTACAATAACAAAACAGTAGAAAACTAAAAGAAAAAGGGCTCATATTTTTGGTCGAAGGGTCAAATCAGTAAACAAAGCATCCAGATCAGCAGATGATGAACCACCATTTTCGACAGCTTTTCTAGCAGTTTCACCCAAAGCTTTAGCTCTATTTCGCCTTTCCTGTGCCTCACCATCAGGCATCATCACCTCTGTCACTGCCTTCTCAATCCTATCACTTGGAACGAAATCCCCAACAAGCATAGTCCATTTTTGCACACCAACACTAACACCGATCTTCAAAACCTGAGTCAACAACTTCTCATTGTAAAACTGCTCGGCCGCAATAGGCCATGTCACCATTGGCACTCCAGCAGAAACTCCTTCTAGAGTCGAGTTCCACCCACAGTGTGTCACGAAGCAGCCTATTGCTTTGTGCTCAAGAATAACGACTTGCGGTGCCCATCCTCTTATTATCAGTCCTTTCCCTTCCACTCTTTTCTCAAATCCTTTTGGTAACCATTCTTCTTTCCCCTCTTGTTTGTTTCTCCTCACCACCCAAATGAAATCTTGCCCTGAAGATTCAAGTCCCACGGCGATCTCCATCAACTGAGCGTCGGTGAAATCTGTCAGACTTCCAAATGAAATGTAGATTACTGAACTGGCTTTCTTGGAATCAAGCCATTTCAAGCATTCATGTTCGTCAATGCTCGATTCTTTCCCTCTTTCCGCTTTTTCTTCGATCCCTCTATTGCATAGCGAAACCGGTCCTATAACCCATGTTTTTCTTCCCATAACATTCCTGTTATGTTTAGATAAGAATCAGATATCTACTCTCCTATACAGTAAATTTGATTCTCATAATGCAAATATGACAATGATTACCTTAGTTTTAACTAATGTAGCTTATCTTAGTTAAACATCTAATAACCATCGGATCATTCTTGATTCTTGTAAATAGTAGTATTAACAATTACCCAAATAATCTTTTCTTCTTTTCAATCTTTTATGAGACATTATAGAACAAATGCATAATGGTTCTTACCTGTAATAGTCGGCATAAGCAGACTCCAGCTCGTAGAAACTGTTGATGATAACTCCATAGCTTTTGAGTTCGGATTCATTAACCTCTACCATAAGCCTAGTCATTTCCGATTCGGAATCTTTCGTCGACGTCTCAGAAAGCTGAGTCCTAGTGAATTCGATTCGACCAGGAAGATCAGGCACCACAAATACCTCAGAATCAGAAGAGACTTTTTTGAAAGGCTCATACAGCCTAACGCATTCGCTTGCACACAGAGAAAACAAACTCACCCCATGAAACACAATTCTAGGAACACCAAACTTGGCTGCGGATTCTGTTGCCCATGGGAAAAACATATCAGCAACTAAACAATCTGGCTTAGACTCTTCGAGTAGTTCCTCCAGTTGTTGTCTTAGTAGCCTCGTTGCTCTTAAGAATTTCAAGAGAATGTCGTCCGAGTTGGTCTTATGATTAGAAGTGATGTAATCAACATTCTCACACCCTTCGGGCAATCCAACTTCGAGAGTTGGGAAATTTAAAATCTTTGTTTCGATTTGAAGGCCTGAATTGTTGGACCTTTGGATTGATTTTGAGATAGTTGGTAAATTGAGTGGTGTGGTTATGATGGTTGTTTTAGCACCTCTTTTTGCAAATAGCTTGGCAATGTCTACACTTGGTATCATATGACCATATGCCATAAACGGGAAGAAGAAAATGCTTAGCTTACGAGTTTCACTGCCCATTGCGAACAAGAGACTTTTGGTTTTGTTGCTTGTTTTGCTCTGCTAGTGCTTTTGTGATTGTTGTAATGGTACGATTGTTAAAGATAATATGTGTATTTATAACGTCGATAAGTCAAGGAGATATTATTAACCTAATTGGTTGTACGTAGCTGATATCGTCATCTCGACCAATATTCTATTTGGTAAACGATATTCGTTTTGACTTCCATTTGTATTCGAATCTCGACCAAAGGTAAGCAAAAGTTTGGAGCTTTCGTCTCAGTGCATATTCATTCTATTATAAGAGCATTCCTAGGTACTTTCGCTTCTGTTTCAATGAGTATAATGTACTTAGAGAAAAATTTAAAAAAGCTCTTCCATGGCGGCTCCAAGAATCCAAGCGTCTAATTCCTAGTTTTCTGGTTGGATTTTCTCGTGATTAATTCATCATCTCTGATGAATTAATCTTTCTTCTTTAATCTGATTCTGTGTTCTTGATAGAATCCTCTATCTTTCTGTCTAAGTTTTAGATTTGCTCTGTTTTTGGATTTTCTTAATTATCTATGGATCATTCTGTAAACAATGATCATATGGTGAATAAGTCTCTTATGTTGAAGTTTTAAAGAAAAGTATAGGGAAGCAGGAGAAGATTCAATTCGAACCAGAGTTGAAGGAATTCAAAAATGATCATCTGTCCATTCAATTCGATGAAGGAACATTAGAAAAGTTGAAAGCAAAATCGAAGCATTCTCTTATTGGAAAGATCTCTCAGGGAGTCCCTAAAAGAGTTGTTTTAAGTCAGTTTCTTGATACATTCAAATTTAAAGAACCGTTTAGATTCAGGTTATGGGATTCAAGGCATGTGATATTTGAGTTTAATGCCAAACAAGATTATGCAAAGTTATTTTAGAGAGCTGTTTGGACTATTGGTAATGCTGTTATGCGTCTTTTAAAATGGTCTGGTGATATGTCAAAAGAATCTTCAGTGGCGCCTGTTTGGGTTAGGTTTGTTTTGCCAGAAGTTCTTTATGATGATAGTGTGGTTAGAGCTGCTGCTTCTATGTTAGGTGAGGTTTTAGATGTGAAAATTCCTGATGAAAACAGACTGTTTTCATATTGCTCAGCTTTGGTTGAGATTGATGACACTACTAAATCACCATCGGATGTCTGGATTGGGTTTGGTGATAATTATGGATTCTGGGTCAAGATAATATACACAAATATACCACTGTATTGTGATAAGTGTTATCATCTTGGTCATAGTATTGAGGGTTGCAAGAAAGTTCCCAAGAATCAAGAAATTGAGGAAGTTTTTACAAATAACAAGATTAAATCAGTCATAACTAAGCAATGAGTGAAGAAAGATGAAAAGATAGGGCTAGGGAATGATGTTGAAGGGTGCAAAACTCCTGAGCAAGGAGAGATAATTGAGGCAATTGAAACGTTAAATTTGGGGTTAACAGATAATAATGGTTATGTTAATATGGTTTCTGAAGATGAAGAGTCTCATAATGGTAGGCTGAGAAGTCTTCAACATTCACCTACTAAGAAATGGGTGTCTAATTCTCCTGAGTTCTATCGTGAAAATAGTCAGAATGACCAGGAAAGTAGTAAGATAATTAGTGCTAAGGATCAAAGGATTAAGGAGGCAGCTCAGAATAAAGGAGATAATGTTCATGTTGATCAACTTAGAACTAATATTCAAAAAGACAAGAATGAACAGATTTAAGTTGAACAGAAGAAGAATGTTATAGAAGAGGAAGATGAGCAAAGGAGTAGGTTCAGTGCTCAGAATAGGAGTGAAGAGGAAGGTGAATCTAGCTTTAAGGAAATCTTCGATAAGAAAATCAAGATAGCTAAAGGCAAGAAGAATACTAGGAGTAAGATCATTAAGACATTACAGTTCAACAACTCAAGTAAATCGAAATCCTCAAATTCTTTAAATGATTAGTATTTTAAATTGGAATATTCGTGGCATTAAGGATAAAGCTTCTGTTCGTAGGCTCAAGTTTCTTGCTATTAAGAATAAAGCTAAGTTAATTGCTATTCAAGAACCCTTAGTTAATTGTAATAGTATTGCTAGTGTTGCTGCTAATCTTCGTTATGATAACTTTGCTGTTAATGTCAATAACAAAATTTGGATCTTCTGGCAGTATGATGTTTCTGTTTAGATTCTTAATGATATGAATCAGTGTCTTAATATAAAAGCTAGCTTGTTAAATAATAATCAGCATGTTATGATTTCTATTATTTATGCTAAGTGCCAAAGAGTTAATAGAATTGATCTTTGGAACTTTCTTAAGAGTATTGCTGATACTGATTTAAGCTGGTTAATTTGTGGAGACTTCAATGCTATCTGTTCTATTGATGATCAGTTGGGTTGTAGATCTTTCTGTTTGAATAACACTAATGACTTTAAAGATATGATTAGTTCCTGTAATATTGAGGATGCTGGTTATATTGGTTCGAAGTTTACTTGGTCCAATGGTGCTAAATGGAAGAGATTGGATCGTGTGTTTACTAACAATAATTGGAACAACAAGTTTAACATTACTAAAGTTTATCATCTTCCTAGAACGGGGTCTGATCATATGCCTATGATTATATCCTTTGCTAACAATGCTATGAAAGGAAAATCTTGTTTTAAGTTTCAGGAAATGTGGTTCTTAGAGGAGTCTTTTCTTCCTTTAGTTGAGGCTAATTGGAGATGTGATCTGGGTGGTGATCCTTTGTTTATGTTCTGGAACAAGCTTAAAAGATTGAAGAAGGGTTTAAAAGTGTGGAATAGGGAGATAGTTGGTAATATATTCAGTAAAGTGCAAAGTTTGGAGGACATGGTTTTGCAAAAAGACTTACATCATCAGAATTGTCAGTCTGCTGAGTCCAAGGCTGAGCTAAATAGGGTTAATGCATTGCTCATTAAAGCTCATAGGATGGAGGAGCTCTATTGGAAGCAGCAATGCTATAGTAAATGGTTCATTGAAGGGGACAGAAACACTAGATTCTACCATAGTTTTGTTCAAAAGAAAAGAAGGCGTAATAATATTAAAGGTATCAAATGTGGTGAGGTTTGGCTTTCTGATTCTTCTGATATTGGTTTATCTGCTGTGTCCTTCTTTTAAAATGCTCTTACTGATTCTTATGATGATGCTAATAGATTGAATGATGATATTTTTAACAATATTCCTAGCCTTATTACTACTGACATTAACAGGAGTATTCTTAAGCCTATTGATGAAAGTGAGTTGAGAAATGTTATCAAGTCTATGAATCCTTCTAGCGCCCCTGGTATGGATGGCTTTACTGTTAATTTCTTTAATCATTGTTGGAGAATTATTAAAATAGATATGATAAATGCTATGAATGACTTCTTAAATGGTAGGTGTATCCCTTAAGGGATTTTTTCTACTGGTGTTTGTCTGTTGCCTAAAGTATATAACCCTATTACTTGGAAAGACTATAGGCCGATAAGCCTTTGTTCTGTGCTTAATAGAATTATGTCAAAGATCATTGTTTCTAGTATGGCTTTGACTTTTCCTAGTTTAATCTCTCCTAACGAGGGTGGGTATGTGCCTGGTAGGAATATTAATGAAAATATCCTGATTTGCAAAGAGCTCATTTGTGACTTAAATAGAAAAGTTAAGTATAATAATATTATGGTGCAACTTGACATGTCTAAAGCTTTTGATAAGCTTAAACATGATTTTATTTTCAAGGTTCTTGATAAGTTTGGATTCTCTTCTAGATTCATTTGTCTTATTAAGAAAATGATTCAGTTTGTTAATATTTCTATGCTTGTGAATGGTGAAAGTTTTGGTTACTTTAACTCTAAGAAAGGTCTGCGTCAAGGTGATCCTATCTCTCCTTTTTTGTTTATTATTGCTGAGGAGTTATTCATTAGGGGTTTAAATGTTGTGATCCATAATAATAAAGATATGAAATATAAATGTAGAAGTAGAATTGAGGTTAATAGCCTTGCGTTTGCTGATGATATTTTGTTATTCTTGAACTGTAAAGAATCAACTGTTGACAAACTTTGTAGTTTTTTGGATAAGTATCAGCTTCTTTATGGTCTGGTGGTGAATAAGGATAAAACTAAGGTCTTAATGGCTAAAGGTATGGAGGTCAGTAAGATTGACATTGTTATTAATAACTCTGGTTATTCTTCTAGTAGTTTACCTACAGATTATCTTGGAGTTACCATCGGCACTAATAATAAAAGCAGCAATTACAATAAGCTCATTTGCAAGGTCAGTAATAAGATTAATGAATGGAACACCTCTAAGCTTTCTTTTGCAGGTAGGCTTACACTTGTGAAGTCTGTTCTGTATAATATTATTCTCTACTGGATGCAGTCTAATGTCATTCCTAAAGGGGTAATTTCTAAACTTGAAATCATTCTGAATAAGGTCATATGGGGTTCTTCTCATTCTGATAGGAAGGTGCATTGGTGTAAATGGTTCAGCTTATGTAAAACTTATAGTGAAGGTGGTCTTAATCTTAGAAATTTGGTTGATATTCAATCTGCTATTTCTTTCAATATTTGGGCTGCTTTTAGGGAAAATAATTCTTTCTGGTCTAGTATTATGCATAGTATTTATTGCACTAAGCATCATCCTTTACAAGTTAGTTCTATGAAAGCTGGTTCATTAGTTTGGAAAAGAATGCTTAGTGTTCGTGATAAAGCTGATAGTTTTATTAAGTGGAAAGTAGGCAATGGTTTGGTTGATTTTTGGTTAGATAATTGGACTGATTCTGGTCCTTTTATTTCTTTAATCTGTGGTTCACTCATGAGAAGGTTAGATCTTATTGGTCTAACAATTCTTGGGATTTGTCTTCTGTTTATAGTTTCATTAACCCTGATGTTATTGCTTATATAAACCGCATTCATATTAATGACAATAGGCATGATTTAATGATTTGGTCTCTTGCTAAGAATGGAAAATATAGCCTTAAAGATACTTGGGAGGGTGTTAGAAGTAGGTATAATACTGATTCTGTTTTTAAAAACATATGGAATTCCTTAACTCCTAGTAAATGCTCATTCATGCATTGGAAGATTCTTAAGAGTTATGTTGCTGTTGATTCTGTGCTTCAAAAGAGAGGTGTTATCATGGTTTCTAAGTGCCAGTTCTGTAATTGTTGTGAGTCTATTGATCATCTGTTTATCTCTTGTGATTTTGCCTGGTCAATATGGATCCACTTTGCTGTTATTTTTAGAATTTATATGAATAGGCAGATGAGCATCAACTTTATATCAAAGTTATGGCAAGGTTCTCAGGCTGCTAAAGTTCAGGTTAGAAGTATTATTCCTTCTCTTATACTGCACAATATTTGGAAATCTAGAAATCTGTTAAAGAATCAAGGTATTAGGACATCTAGTATTGCTACCATCAATCATATTAATTCCATCATTCATAATCTTGATAAGAATAAGGTTATTAGTAAATCTAATTGGTCTTCTTATCCTAAGGTTGCTAACAGTTTTGGTTGTAGTAATCAGTTTAGAGCTACTAATAGGCCTATGTATGTTAAGTGGGTGTTGCCTCCTATTGGAACACTTAAGATGAATGTTGATGCGTCTTGTTTAAAGAATGGGGAGGCCAGTGGATCGGTCATTATACGTGATAGCTTTGGTAGTTTGGTTAAAGGGCAGAGTTTTTTATATGGTAAGACTTCTCATCTTTTTGCTGAGATTCAGGTTATTTTAGATGGGCTTCTGATTTGTAAAGTTAATAACTGGTCCCTTGTTGATATAGAGTCTGACTCTTTATCTGCTATAAATTGGATTACTAATAAGTCTTTAGTCTTAGATTGGTTTATAAAGCCTATCATTCATTGCATTCGTAGCTTGCTTCACAGCAGCATGACTATTGCTCATGTTTTTAGGGAGCAAAATCATGCTGCTGATTGGCTTGCTCATTACTCTATTAAGAAGAAATCTACATATAACATATCTATTAGTTCTATCCCTAATGAATTAAAAGCCATTATGATATTAGAAGCTCTCAATATAGGTTACATAACTGTTTGATTAAATACCTTGCTATACTTTACATTGTGAAGTTTGAGAAAATCTGATTTCTGTCTATCTTTGTGTATTTTGGTGATGCTCCTCCTTCTCTTTGGCTGTTCTTCGATTGTTTCTTTGCTGGATGGATTTGAGTCATTGTTGCTGAAGTGAGTTTGGTGCTGATCTTCTTCTTCTGCTGTTGAAGTTGGTCGATGCTTGATGCTGTCTGTGGCTAGGTGGCTGATCTTGCTGATGTTTGTTTTCAGGATTGATAGCTGATGAGGATCCTAGAAGGTGTCTGTTTCTTATTGTATTGCTCTGATGTTGAAGCTTTGTTAAGCTCCTTCGATTGTTTTCAAGCTTTGTGGATGGTTGTTTAGTTTTTGGGCTGCTGATGGAGTTGAGTCTAGTTTTTATAGGATAGTCAGCCTTGTTTTGCAATTAGGGTTTTCTTTTTGTTTTAATTTGGGCTTTAGGGTTTTATTTCGCGCCCTTGGTCTTTTCGTTTAATTCCCGCGCTTGTAAAACTCTTCGTTATATCAATAAATATTTCATTATAAAAAAATGAGTAAAATGTACTTTTCTTTATCAAATATTTTTTATATACTTTCATTTTGCTAAAGAAATATGATTGGGTTCTAATAATATTTTATGTTTGTGTCGTTATGATTTGGTATGTTTATTTTTATATATAACTAACTTTTATATATTGAAAAATTATATTTTTAATGCTCGTGCATTAGATAATTAGAGTTTGCTAACAATTGATTTTATTACGAAGCTCCAATAAGGCTAGAATTCAATTACAAGGGAACCAATTAAAACAAAGGCAAATAATAGGCCTTTAGAAATAAAAGAGATTGAATATCTAGGTCACAATCTTCACTTCATCTGAGTAAGTTTTATTATCGATCATGGAGTATTACATGAAGACATGATCAATACTAAACGAAGCTTTGCGAAATTCCTTCCACCAAATCGATGCAAAAAGCTTTATCCCGAGGCAACTTCAGTATGAATTCAAGCACTGTGGTTCAAGGTCTTCAATTTGAAATGCCAGTATAAGAATAAGGTTGATCGCACACAAGGATGTGCAGTGAATACCTTTAATTTAAGAGTTATTTCTCATCTTCCAGATGACCCACGCGATTATGGGAGGCAGAATATAGTATATATGAGTGGTTTTAGCAGAAGCCCATTACCAAGATCAAAGAAGATGGGGAACTTCATGCATTTATCAGTTCTAACATTGAAGATCAGAGCAAAATGGTTCCAAATGCTCCAGGCGAAGGGCCAATCAACGAACAAATGATTGATAGTTTGAGCACTCTCACAGAATTGGCATTTAGACACTAAAGTGAAATGCCTTTTCTGTAGAGTTTCATCAGTGGGGAGCAAGCCATGAAGGATCCTTCAAGTTAGGAAGGCGCACTTCCTCGGGGTGATGCTGTTCCACAGCTTACCAAAAAGCTTGGACTAGTTATGCTTCATTCTAAGATGAATCCATGTGTCTCTAGTGTTGAAGGATCCATCTTTGGAAATGGACCACCTGGGTTGATTAGGGTCAGTGTAATTGATAAGAGGATCTAGTAAATACTTGATGGAGCACAATCTCTTCCAAATTTTGGAGGACTTGGTCGTGTTGGAATCAGCATCAAGAGGTTGTCTGCAATAGGTGTTGTGAGTAAATTTTTCCCACAGGGAATTTTTCTGTTTAAATTTGAACCACAAGTTGCAAGAAGCTACAACTTGAAGATCTTTAGGGCTTCTAACATTGAGGCCGCCTTCAGGGTACGTTTTACAAACTATGTTCTACTTGCTCCAGTGAGTTTTAGAATAGTTTTGAGTCGATCTCCAGAGAAAGCTGTTGAATAGCTTCTCAATTTTGTCAATTATGCAGGTTGAAAGATTATTGCTCTGCATCTAGTAGAATGAGAGAGACATTAGTACTGAGTTAATCAGGCTCAGTCTACCAGCAAATGAGAAGTTCTTCCCTTCCCACTCTCTAATTCTACTATAGATATTATTAAGTAGAGGATCATAGTTGCGCTTCCAGTTATTGTTACTGAGATTAACACCCAAGTAGGATATAGGAAGGTTGTCATTAGTGAAACCAGTGTCTTCAATGAGGGTTTGAATCTTGATGTTAGACAAATTTCTAGACGTAATGATAGACGTTTTGACTTCCATTTGTATTCGAATCTCTAAAAAGGTAAGAAAAATAGTTTGGAGCTTTCGTCTTAGTGCATATTCATTCTATTATAGGAGCATTCTTAGGTACTTTCGCTTCTGTTTCAATAAGTTACATGTAACCTTTTTTTTGCTCTTAAGGGGTATCCGAGTTGGTTGAGTAAGGCATGCTTGTGACTAAAAGTCATGAGTTCGAGTCCTTCTACATACGCTTTCTCGGTTGAGTTATCGTGTCAGATTGAGGGTTTATCCCGTGCGCATTCATTGCACTCTGAGTAGCGGCTGCAGATATTTTTTATTTACTTTCTTTTTGCTAAAGAAATATGATTGGTCTCTAATAATATTTTATGTTTGTTTTATTATGATTTCGTATTTTTATTTTTATATTAAACTAATCTTTTATATTTTGAAAAATTATATTTTTAATGCTCGTACATTAGATTAACTAGAGTTGTTAAGAGTTGCATTCTGCATTTTTAATCTCCTCATTTTGAATTTAGCTACACGCTTACAGAATAAGATTGAATTTTTTTAAAATAAAAAACTCATTTAATTAAATAAATAAATAAATTTTTGGGATCATACTTAATCTTTTAGAAAAATCAACAATGTAATTTTTTAAAATAAAATAAACTTGTTTAACACAAAAGCCAATATAAAAAATCATATTGAAACAAACAAACATGAAATACGGAAAATTGAATTTTACCTTATTTATTTCCCAAATTCAAATATTTATAAAATATGTAATTATGTATTAAATCTTTCTTAATCATAAAAAAGTGTTTGTTCATATATTCTTTTAATATTTAATTTACGAAATTTATTTATCAATAATCACTTAATATTTGTTAATATATGATAACCGAGTATTTATAAATAAATAATCTAGTAGTATGAATTATCTTTTCACCATTTTTCTCATTTATGTTTTTTTTTCAAATATCATATATTTTAAATTACATTTCTAGAAAAATTTACAAATATCATTGATTACCTTTTTTTAACGAACAAAACTAGATACATAAAAAATACATTTTTTATATTTCTAGACTGCATAACTACATTTAATTGTGTTGCAAAATAAGTTTTTAAAAATCAATTGTGTTACAGTTGCCGAATTACATGTAATTTAGTTGCAAAATTGCGTATAATTTGGTTGCTAAAGATCAATTGTCTACGAGTTGCGGAAGTACGTGTAAACCTGTTGCAAAAAAGAAGAAGAAAATAGTTGCGAAAAATTGGCGTTGATTGTGAAATAAATCTAATTGTGTGAAAAAAACAAAATACAACTTGTTATTATTAAAATAAGTGTTATTTGGGTGTGAAAGAACTAACCTTTTGTAGTTGCGGAAATTTGTACATTTTTATGTTAAAATCTTTTATATAAAAAAAGTGAAATGTGTTCGAGTTGCAGAAATACATGCAACTTCGTTGCAAAATTGGTCTCGAAAAATAGTTGTCTTCCAATTGCGGAATTACGTGTAATTTGGTTGTGAAACATAAGAAAACAAATCTCTAAAACTATTATGCATGAATTTTATTTTGTTCGTCTTTAAAAAATAAAAATATATGTATTTTTAGATTTTTTTTGAATTAAAGTTTGAAATATATGGAGTTTAGAAAGTTAAAATAATTAATTGTTGAATGTTATACGTGTTTATGCACTCAAAAGTAATTTGTTTGAACATTTATGATGCAAAATCTAGTTGGTTATCGATGAATTTAATCTATAACTGGATGGTTATCGATAATTCTCTATTTTTTTACTATACAATCCTAAAGCTTTAAATATATTGTTTTGAGTAGTTTACAAATTTACAAACATTTATAATAAAAAATAAATCTAGTAATTCTATTAATACATATATTAGGTTTTTAATAATAAGGCATAACATTGTCACCAAGTTATAGCCATCGGCCAGACCGAGGTACCCTCGATAATAATCGAACGGTACCACGTTAAGATTGATATGGAAGTAGGATTTTGAGGATTAAGTTGTAAATAATATAAATTTAACGATTGTATTGTAAATAATGTAAGTTTAGCCCTTAAATTACATGTGATATAAGTTTTAGAGAACATTTGTGATTATGTATAATTATTGAGGACTAAATGGCAATCTATCCTCTTTTGTAACAGATTTTACTTTAAGACTAAGTCTTGGCTCCTCTATGTAAAAGACAGGGCTATTCTAATAAAAAAGTTGAACACTTATCTATTGAACTTATTTGTACTTGAACTTTCTCTCTCTAAAAACTCTATAACTCTTTCTTTCTCTAGATTTCTCTTATAACAATTTACTAAGGTGAAATATTAACTCATCAAAGATGAATCAAAATTGAAGGATATTATATGAAGCATAACCGTACAAAGAATTAATAGGATAATACACCATCGATGTAAAAACGCAAAGACAAAAACATGGATATAAGAGTTAGGTGTCACTTGTATGAAAACATGACTATTATCCTGTATGATAGCAGACCAGTATCCCATCCAGTGACGAACAATAATCTGCGTAAAGGCTGACCAATACCTCGGTCGATACTGAATCGTGATTACGAAAGTAAGGCCGCTATGAGCAATAATGGAACAACACTCAAGATGTGGATATTAGGTATGGACCCACGACCAAGCCTAATCGAAAGTGGAGAATTATTAGGAGATAATGTAGTAGTGTATTGTAAAATATATTATATAAAGGAAAAATAATCCTAAAATTGTGTAAGGAGTTTTTATTTAAAGAATAATATACGTACTTTATTCTTCCATTTTCCATAATTTATACCTATCACCAAATTCTCTTACCAGATTTTGGCGCCGTCTATGGGAACGTATAACGCGTAGCTCAAACTAGGGCAAGTGATGGTGTTGACTAGGTCATGAATTGAGATGAAGAATATGACAGCCCCTCACAGGCAAAGGGGTCAAGGAAATCAAGGAACTATTGAGTATTAATTTTTAGCGACGAGGCCATCGTTAGAGCTGATCCAGCTCACCTATGGGACGTTTATGTAACGCCAAACCAGAATGATGATCAATCTCATATAAATGCTGAGGAGAATGTTGGTGGACCTGCACAGGACGAAAACCTGTAAACCTTAGTATGTCTTCTACCCTCCTAGCGTGTAGATCTTGGAAACTCAGATATAGGAAATCAAGCGCGAGCAGAATCGGATTGTGCAATGGAAGAAGAAAAGAAACGAATATGCAAGGCATCGTTTTGACCAGATCGTCGACTCCTTTTGACTCTTGAGCGAGAAGATCTATCCAGAGGGCGTTGTTAAGCAAAAAAGTTCAGTTAAAGGATGGTGGGGATGATCTCACAGATAAAATCAGGAGTCATGCCCACAAAAGCGAGCGTACCGGAGAGAGTAATAGAAAACAAAAATGAAAAAAATAGCGACGGATACTCAACGGGATGACTTGTCTACTAATGGAGTACCTTGGGAGGACAAAGTAATTGATGTTGTTGAGTATGATTAGGTAAGACCCACCAGGGTTGCGTATATTTCGCGAGAATTTCTCTTCATGAAGAGAATCCTAGAGGCAAAACTTCGACGCAAATTTGACCCCCATAAGATGGATTCATACTGTGGGTCCTGAGCACCATCCCGAGAAATTTAGGAACGTGATGATGGGTATTAACCCTGAAAATATCTTTCTTTACAGAGTGTTTCAATGTCGTTTAAGGGAACCGACCTAGATTGGTTTAAAAGCCTTCAAAAGGGATCGATCAAGGACTTTGAGGGCCTTTGGGTTACATTCATAAACCGTTTCGTAGGAAACAATGAGCACAAGCGCGAGGGCGATGCCATCATGGATTTATAATGGGGAGACTCTAAAAAGAATTTTGCAAAGATTCGTGTGAAAGATGAACTCCATATCAGGTTGTGTTGAAGCGGTGTCGATAGCGGCATTCAAAAGAGGTATGCATCGATATTTCCCCCTTCTTCATCGACCTTATAAAGTTTCCAGTCAAAACGATGCGTGACATACTCGCCCAATCAGATCAATTCATTCGGGCCAACGCTTCAAATAAGGCGGATCATACGAGCAATTATCAGCAGAAAAACCTAGAGTTCAAACCGACAGCTATCGAGAAGAAGTGTTATGAGGAAGGACCGTGACCAGACACACCACGTCTCAAACTAGCCGACTGTGCCGTTCCTATTATGAAAAACCAGCTAGGAAATTCACGGCCCTGACAGAAAGCATAACCGCTATATGCAAAAAGAGCAAGGGGAGATCTAAGTACCAACCGATAAGGAGTATGTTAGCAATACCATACAAACGGTACCCTCGATACTTCTACGCCTACCACAAAGATCATGGGCACCCAACGGAGGAATGCTAGCAGCTGAAAGAGGAAATTCAAAGGTTGATCGACACTGGGGACCTCGTCCTATTTGTAAAGCAGAGAGAGTGTAGTAATAGAAGAGGGGGTACCTAACGCCGAACCATTGGAGGCATCAGACAAACCCATAGAAAAGTAAAAGTGGTTGTGTACGATTTTTGGGGGCGACAATTATCAGGAATCGACCCCACATCACATAAGCGATATCATAAGGATTTCGATATTCATTTAGTGGGCGGCTCTTCATATCACAATTTTAGGGAGCCAATTGTGGATTTTACTTTTAATGATAATGATTTGAGAAGAATTATGACACCCCACATGGATGCACTAACAATCAGTGCTAACATTTTGGGAGTCGCGGTAATAAGGATACTAATTGATAACGGTAGTTTTGAAAATGTTATCTTTAAGGAAAGCTACAGATAGATGTTGAGAGTGTCTCAGTATGAAACAACACATAGACAGATGGTGAGCTACGAGGGAAAATCAACCAAATGTGTAAGAGAGATTGAACTACCGGTCATGGTCGGGTATGACAACACCAAAAAGATGATCCACACCTTGTTTATGACTGTAGAGGCTCCCATCTCCTACCACGTTATACATGGAAGACCATGTCTACATAAGCTCGATGCCACAGGTTGTTTATTTAGGCAATGCATCAAGTATCCTATGGGAAATTTGGTGGGAATAATAAAATAAAACCAGTGACAGGCGAGGCAGTGTTACACCACAATATTGGACCCTTCAAATAAAGCCAAATAGAAATTTATGAACTCTGGGGTATGGGATCATTGAGGACCGATCAATAGGAATAGTTTAGAGATGGAAGATCCCATGAAGAATTACGACGATGAGGACACCCCGCTCAAAGAGGAAACCATCATATTCGAAGAAGGCAAGGTTGTTAAGATATGTAATAAGATTGAACAAATCTTAAAATACAGTTTGATAGTTTTATTGCAAAAAAAAATGAGGACGTGTTTACATGGGATGCAGAGAAAGTAATAGGCATACACCCAAGCATTATCTCTCATTCTTTGGTTATTGACAGTAGTGTTTGGCCAGTGAGTCAAAAATGATGGGCTTTCTCCCTAGAAAGTTCAAAAGTAATATTCATAGAGGTTGATAAGTTAGTCAAGCTAGGCCATATGAGGAAAGCGCAATATCCGATTTGGCTCGCTAACCCAATACTAGTAAAAAATAAGAATGGGCAATGACGCATGTGCATAGATTTCAGTTATCTCAACTGAGCTTGCCCAAATGATGCATTTCCCCTGCCAAGAATGGACCAGTTGGTTGATACCGCTCCTGGAAAAGATTATTTGTCATTAATGGACGCATACTTCATGTATAATAAAAAATTTATGAATACAGCGAATGAGGAGCATACGAATATTTAGACTGTAAGTGGCCTATTTTGCTACAAGGTCATGCCATTTGGACTTAAGGACGCCGGGTTAACGTATCAGAGGCTCCTGAACAAATAGTTTGAAGAGAAATTAGGCAAACATATGAAAGCCTACATAAATGATATGATTGTGGAAAGTGACTCGTAAGAGAAGCAGCTTTAAGTGTTATGGGTGGTTTTCTAAACACTTTAGATGTATGGATTGAAACTTAACCTCTTAAATATTTTTATGCTGTTCGTAGTGGAAATATTTTGGGTTTTATTGTTCGAAAGAGGGGGATTGAGGCCGAACCCACTCAGCTAAAGGCTATATTAACGGAATGGTTAATCGCCCTATCCCGGTTCATTTCTAGGTCATCAGACAATAGTCAACCTTTTCTTAAAATTCTGAAGGGGCCCAAAACGTTAAACTAGATGAGTGAATGTGACCTGGGAAATAGTACTTAACATCTCCAGAAGTGCTAACGACATTAGATACGAGAGAACGCCTCTAGATGTATTTGTGACTATCAATCTATTCAGTGATCGGGGTACTTGTACGAGAGATGATAGGAGTCCAGAGTCACACCATTGTTCTACGTACTTTGTGCTCATTGCATAGCATACTTCAAAAGATAGATGTTTATGGAAGGCTAACAAGGTGGTCGGTTAAGCTTGGAGCCTACAATATAGTATACGAGCCAAATGAGAACAATAAATGGCCAAAAAGTAGTTAATTTCATCAACGAATTTGTGTATTTATTTGAAATCACTGTTTTTTTATTGAATCGCTACAAGATCAAAAATTCCATAAGCTTGGGCTTCTGTTGCCGATAAAAAACATCCCTTTCCCTGTATTGGGATACAACCCACACGGACTTGCCTGTTCATTGTACATAGACCCTTGTGATGGTTTCACGCAGTTTAAGTAATTCTTCCGTTTCCAAGATAAATTCTCCTTTTTGTGACTGATAAAAATAACTAGCAGGTTGATGGATCATTACCTTGATGATATAACATAAAGAAAGGTTCTTCTATCTCGCATGATGAGACAAAGATAACGAATAATAAGAAACAAAAAAGAGATAAAATTAACAACCGTACATGCATTTTTGTAGATTGCATACGACTTTACAATGGATAATTCATGTTTTGTTTTATACCTTTTATCTTTACTTTCATCAAAGAAACTAGGATCTATTAAACCCATATTCATAAATCAAAATGATCCAATTACCACTTAGCGTCCTTTTTTCCGGAGGAGTTAAAAAAATACTATGGTGGCCTCGTTGCTTCATATATTTATTTCGTCCGTGATTCAGAAATTCTAAAGTTTATTTTTTTCGTGAAAAACGTTTGTGACGTTGAAATGGGTCCACCATAGGTAAGATAAAATTTGAAATACCCTTAATAAATCTCTCATACTACTCTTTCGATGTATAATCAAATCTTTTGAAAAAAAATTCCATATCGAATTTGAAATACCATGCTATTATTACTTACTAATTCATATTTGATATGGCGAATGCATAGTCTACTTTTTATCGCAAATAAAAAACTCATTGGTGCCAAGCGTGAGAGAATCCTAGACGTTAAATAATTTATCCTCTAACTAGGATAAAAGATCCCATCGATGCAACCAATCCCATGCATATTGTCTGTACATCTGGTTGCACAAATTACATACCATCATAAATGGCTAGTACGAGTATTACTCATCCGTCAGGAGAGTTTATAAACAAATAGATATCTTTGTTATTATTCTATATACTGAGATATACCATAAGACCAATAAGTTGATTCGAGATCTTGTTATCAACCCCTTGGCCTAAAAAAAGTAATCTTTCTCGATAAAGTCAGTTGATTGGATAAAATTCTATTCCTTCAGAGCCGTACAAGAACCTTTTGGCGCATACGGTTCCACAAAAATTTCAAAAAAATCAATGTGTAGATTCCAACCCGCTTTCTTTTATTTTTGCATAGAAATTTTTTAAAAATTTGTAATGTAAGGTATTTTTACTTTTTTAACAAAAAAAGGGTTTTATCCTTTTAAATCCTAATAAAAAAATGAATTAAACTTATCGGACTAACTTGTCATTGAGCTTTTTTTTAACAAGATCCAATAATCTAAATGATGATGTCATTTTCTTGTTCATGAATGAGTTTTTTCAATTTTATATTCAATTTTTTAGGTTTATGCTCTACTCCGAGTAGAGATCGACGCAATTTTCATTTGCACATATAGGACAAATGAATCAAATAACACAGCTTTTTATTTATTTACTATTTTTTCATGTATTCAATTCAAATATTCAATGTATTAATCATATTGATTAATAGTTTGAGATTTTAAATAACTTAGAAATAGACTCAATTCTAGGTATATTATATATATTTGGGTTTTCGCTAAACAGAGCCTGAATACTTAATTTTATTGGTCCAACCAAGTCAACAATAAATCATTTTCTCATTTTAAGTGATAATGGTATTATAAAAACCCTCAATAAACTCAAGATCTAATTTTACCTTTTTTATTGCACTTCGCGCTACAAATTTTGCATAAATTAAATCAATTGGACGAAATATAGGATCTCTTGATCAGAGAGGAGAATGGGGAAATATCATATAGCCTAATATATCTGGCAAGTCACATTATACATGGACCCAAGATGCATCTGCCTCTCCAAGACTTCGGAAATGTACTTTTAGAACACCAATATGCATGCAATAAAAGAAAAACAATACTAAAGTACTCTATTTCACTTTGATGTGGAAGCCTAACACCAATAGGCATGCAATAGAAAACAAAATTCAAAATCAAGGTAAAGTAAAACCGAATGAATAAAAATAAAGGAATTTTTTTTACAGATAGTTCTTTTGGATGATGAACAAAAAGAGATATGTTTAGTCATAAAAAATATAATTAACCCTCATTGCATATTGTTACTTATCGGATATAGAATAGATCTGCTTCTCTTTTTTTCCCAATGAACCTATTCTTCCACTATTACTAAATAAAAGAATAGAACAAATATTCATTCTTTCTCTGAAATAATCCACTAATAAAAGTTGAAAAAACTGAGTCCTTAGTATAATTTTTTCAATGCAATAAAGCTACACAGTGTCTATCGTTTGTGTATAAAAGGGTTTTTCAATGGCTTTGCCTTGGTATCATGTTCATATCTTTGTAATGAATTATCCCAGTCGTTTTATTTCTGTTCATATAATGCATACAGCTCTCGTTGCTGGTTGTGCGAGTTCGATGGCTCTATATGAATTAGCAGTTTTTTATCCCTCAGACCCTGTTTTTGATCTAATGTGGAGAGGTATGTTCGTTATACCCCTAATGGCTCGTTTAGGAATAACCAGTTTATGGGACGGGTGGAGTATTACAGGAGGGAATATAACAAATCTGGAGATTTGGAATTACGAAGGTGTAGCTGGAACACATATCATGTTTTATGGCTTGTGCTTTTTGACACCTATTTGGCATTAGGATCTAGAACTATTTTGTGATGAACGTACAAAAAAACCTTCTTTGGATTTGCCCAAGATTTTTGGAATTCATTTATTTCTTTCAGAAGTAGTTTTTTTTTGTTTTGGCGCATTTTATGTAACAAGATTATATGGTCGTGAGATATGGGTGTCCGACCCTTATGGACCAACTAGAAAGGTACAACCAGTAAATCCAACATGGGGCGTGGAGGGTTTTGGTCCTTTTATTTCGGGAGGAATAACTTCTCATCATATTACAGCAGGGACATTGGGCATATTAGCGGGCTTATTCCATCTTAGTGTGTGCCCACCGCAGCGTTTATATAAAGGATTATGTATGGGCAATATTGAAACCGTCCTTTCCAGTAGTATCGTAGTTGTTCTTTTTTTGAAACTTTTGTTGTTGCTGGAACTATGTGGTATGGTTCAGCAACTACTCTTATCGAAATATTTGGTCCTACTCGTTATCAATGGTACCAGGGATACTTCCAAAAAGAAATTTATAGAAGAGTTGGTGTTTGGCTAGCTCAAAATTAAAGTTTACCAGAAGCTTGTCTAAAATTCTTGAAAAATTGCTTTTTATGATTACATAGGAAATAATCTGGCGAAAATGGGATTATTTAGAGCGACTTCAATGAACAGTGGGGATAGAATCACTGTTGGGTGTTGAGTTACCCTATCTTCAGAGATAAAGAAGGGCGTGAAGTTTTTTTCCGTCGTATGCCTACTTTTTTGAAACATTTCCTGTTATTTTGGTAGACGGAGACGGGATTGTTGGTTCCGATGTTCCTTTTAGAGGGCAGAATCAAAATATAGTATCGAACAAGTAGGTGTAACTGTTGAGTTTTCTGGTGGCGAACTCAATGAAGTGAGTTATAGTGATCCCGCGACTATGAAAAAATACGCTAGACGCACTCAATTGGGTGAAATTTTTAAATTAGATCGTGCTACTTTGAAACCCGACGGTGTTTTTCGTAGCAGTCTAAGAGGTTGGTTTACTTGTGGGCATGTATCATTTGTTCTACTCTTTTTCTTAGACACATTTGGCATGGTGCTAGAACCTTTTTCAGAGATGTTTTTGCTAGTATTGATCCAGATTTGGATACTCAACTAGAATTTGGAGCATTCCAAAAACTTGGAGATCCTACTACAAGAAGACAAGTAGTCTGACGCGACATTGCTTTGGGTGTTTTTTTTGCTTCTATTATTTTATTTTTATAATTTTACATAATATACTGGAGAAATATTTATTTAAATCAAACAGGAAAGAAACAGAGGGGTTTCTAAAGAGAGAAACTCTCGCCTCTCTCTAGAAACCCTAATTAGGGTTTGAGACCCGGCCGTCAATTGCCATTTTTAGGCAATTCAATCATTTTCTTTTATAATCTAGATTTTTCTTTTTGGAGTTTTAAATCTAGAGTTTATCCATTCCTCTCTTTCGAGTTATGGTCGTCTCTTTGGTAAACCTTATATTTCTTTTGTTTCATCTTCCTACTATTTGGATTTCATAGCCTTGGTTTCCAACTCCTCTGAACGAGGATCGATAAGTATCACAATTGTTGAAGACTTTGCTGGCCGTGGTTTCGCCGTGAAGGTGCATCCACTAGTAAAACAGGCGACTTCAGCGATTTCTCGGTACGTTTTCCGCACGGTACTCTTCGATCTGAAGTCTGAGTCCATCAGATCTGAAGTCTGAGACGATGGATTCCATCAGATTTGAAGTCTGAGATGATGGTTTCTATCAGATCTGAAGTTTGAGACGTAGTATCCATCAGATCTGGTTCGTAAGACGTTGTGTTTGTGTCTCCTGCAAGATTATGTCTATCTTTTTCATAGTTGTATTTAGGTGCCGGAATCTGTCTGGATTGTATTTCCGTATTTAGGTACTGGAATCGATTTTTATTGTACTTCTGATGTATTTAGGTGCCGAAATCTTTATCGGCGGTAGTATTTAGTACTTCTGATGTCGGAATCAGTTTCCACCGAATATTTTGTATTACACTGTATATTTTTTTATTATAAATTTAATGCTTTTAAAAACCAAAAAAAAAAAATTTATTTAAATCGTTGTCTTTTCTTTTTCTTTGACTAGGGTGAGGGGGTGATCCTAAGTAAATAAAACAGGTATGCAAGCTATAGTTGTAAGCCACGATCAAATTTATAGAAGCATTGATTTATACATTCCTCTTAGTGTCGACTTTGGGGATCATTTTTTTTGCTATCTTTTTTAGGGAATCACCTAAAGTTCCAACTAAAAAATAAAATGATTTTTCATTATCTAAATTGAAGTAACCAACCTCCTAATATTAGGAGGCTAGTTACTTTAATTAGTCCATGTGTTCCTCGAAATGATCTCTTAGTTGTTGAGAGGGTTGCCCAAATGCAGTATATAGGGTGTACTCAGTAAAACTTACAAGTAACGGAGAGATAAAGATGGCGACTAGAGATGCTGTTTCCATTATTATAAAATTTAAAAATCATAATGGATATATGATAAGATCATTTATTTACAACGTAATGGTATACAAAGTCAACAGATCTCAAAGAATACAAAATATGATTTATGGCTAGACAAACCGTTGAGGGTAGTTCTAGATCAGGTGCAAGACCAAAAACAACTTCTGCAGGGCCTTTATAGACACCATTGCATTCAGAATATGGTAAAGTAGCTCATGGATGGGGAACGACTCCTTTGATGGGTGTTGCAATGGATTTATGTGCGATATTCCTCTCTATTATTTTTGAAATTTATAATTCATCTGTTTTACTGGACGTAATCTTAATGAATTAGACTCATAAGAATCACGAAGTCCGAGATTTTCAATAAAAAAAGCTAAGGGAAGTCTCTAAGTCTCAAATTTTAGCAAATTTTGTCTGTTTTGGTAGTTCGACCACAAAATTTCTTTATTTCTGTATTTCCGGAATATGAGTGTGTGACTTTTATAGAATTGATCCTACAGATAGTACAGAGATAGGCCTGTCATCTTGATAAAAATGGTTTTATCTCGTCGGATATTTAGTCTAACATATGAAACACGGAATATATCAAATATATCATAAAATAAATATTCAAACTATAATTCATACTTCACATTCGGACCTCATAGCCGGACTCCTTATCAAAATAAATTATATATCCATTATTCTATAAATCAAAATATTTTTATTCTTTTAAACTTTAGTATATGCTTATTTTTATCAAAGGATAAACACTTCTTTAATATTTTCTAGATTTTAGTTTTAAGTCATCAATCTATAATCTAGTTTATTTATTGACTAAGTGATGATCTAACGGTTCTTACTCAGGGAATCTTTGGACATTAAAGAGTTTTATTGAATCATCATGGTTCTATTATGAGTCTGAGGATTCTATTGATTTGTAGGGTTTTTAAGAAGAGAATTCCTATAAATAAAAAGTAAAAGAAGAATAAAGCCACATTACATCCAAATATAAAAAATAGGTAATCTAAAAGATTCGAGAGGCCTGTAACGATCAACACAACATAAAAAAGAGCCAACTTGATTATTTTATCATTTAACCACAAACAAGAGTTTTCAGATTTTTACTCTTTCGCATCTTCAAATAATATTGAATAAGATAAAAATGTGTAACTTTTCTAGTCTATATTTGGTTCAACCAGTAATTGGGTTTTTTTGTTTGAGTTGTACGAGATGAAATTCTCATATACAGTTCTTAGAGGCGGTCCCACCTATCTCAATAAAATCTATGATTGGTTCGAAGAACGTCTTAAGATTCAGGCGATTGCAGATGATATAACTAGTAAATAGGTTCCTCCCTATATCAACATATTTTATTGTTTTTTAGTACAAGCAGCTACAGGATTTGCTATGACTTTTTATTACCGTCAAACCGTTACTCTGAGGTTTTTGCTTCTGTTCAATACATAATGATTGAAGCTAATTTTGGTTGGTTAATCTGATCAGTTCATTACTGGTCGGCAAGTATGATGGTCTTATCCTGCATGCATTTCGTGTATATCTCACCGGTCGTTTTAAAAAACCCGCGAATTGACTTGGGTTACAGGTGTGGTTATGGCTGTATTGACCGCATATTTTGGTGTAACAGGTTATTCCTTACCTCGGGATACAAATTGGTTATTGGGTAGTCAAAATTGTAACATGTGTACCAGATGATATTCATGTAATAAGATCTTATGTGGTAGAGTTATTACGTGAAAGTGCTAGTGTATGACAATCCACTTTAACCCGTTTTTATAATTTACACACTTTTGTATTACCTCTTCTCACTTCAATATTTATGTTAATGTATTTGCTAATGATACGTAAGCAAAGAATTTCTGGTCCTTTATAAAGAATAGAGATCCTAAATATTATATTTTTAATTAATCATTATCTTATGACTTTGGAAAAGAAGAATAGTATTTCATTGCTACATATATGAATTATTAAAAGAAAAAATTAGATAAGACATGTATTGGGAGATTTCCCTTCAACTATTTCTGCCAAATAAATAATATAATTACAGTATTGTGATTGTGGATTTGAAGGGAATTCTATGAAGATAAAATGGATTATGGGAGTGTGTGACTGAACTATTGATAAGGTCGTGTAGAAAAATAATTTTATCTGCTATATTGGAATTCACAACCACATGTGTCTTTGTTCTAACCACCGCGTAACCCCCATACATAAGATAGGCTGGTTTTCTTGAAAAGAATCCTTTCTATGATCAGACTCGAGATGACGTGTATGAACTGGTTCCGTAAGATTGAGTCGAATAACTATAGAATTGACATAATCTATTTATTTTTAGCTCTTTTTTACTTACTTAATTTTTTATTTACTTAAATTAATTAAACTTATAACATAGATTTAATTATTCATATATAAATAGTATGTAAATGCATTCATTTCCTATGCATTGACACGATTTATGATACTATTGGAGTGAAACAAAAGATCTAAAAAAGAGTAGAGGCTCGACTATATTAGTAACAAGTAAACCCTTGGTATGTGAAAAATCTCGATATATTTTTGGGACTTAGGGCAAATCACAAGGTCTGAGATGACCCTAAAATCACTTAATCATGATACACTTTGTAAGCTGACTTGGGTATTGAGCATTTATCTGTAAGAATTAAATTGAATTGCTCCTTCGGAAAATAGAATTGGGGTAATTTTTTTAATTACATATGTAACCTTTCATATATGTATGGATAACATATAGATTTTATAGCATATTGCTTGATATATTTTATGTGTAATTAATATGTATTAATTTTGTTTGATTGATTCTTACTCGAGCCGGATGATGAAAAATTATCATGTCCGGTTCCTTCGGGGGATGAATCTATACGAATTCACCTATCCCAATAACAAAAAATTTGACTTGAATGATCTTGTATTACGAGCTAAATTAGCTAAAGGTATGGGTCATAATTATTACGGGGAACCCACATGGCCCCACGATCTTTTATATATATTTCTGGTAGTAATTCTTGGTACTATTTCCTATAATGTAGGCTTAGCTGTCTTAGAACCATCAATAATTGGTGAACCCGCGGATCCATTTACAACTCCTTTGGAAATATTACATGAATGGTACTTCTTTCCCGTATTTCAAATTTTTCGTAGAGTACCCAAAACATTATTGGGTGTTCTTTTAATGGTTTCAGTACCCGCAGGATTATTAACAGTCCTGTTTTTGGAAAATGTTAATAAATTTCAAAATCCATTCCGTCGTCCAGTAGCAACAACCGTCTTTTTTATTGGAACAGTTGTGGTCCTGTGGTTGGGTATTGGAGCAACATTACCGATTGATAAATATCTAACTTTAGGTGTTTTTAATTAAATTGATTCAATTGTCAAATCAGACAACATGAGTATCTAGGGAGAATTCATTTTGAAGCGCCTACTCCCTAGATACATCCATTTTCTATTTTAATTAAATTCTGGTGTGAAGAGAATCTATATAGAATCTATGGGTTGTAGTGAAAGTTTAAAACCACTTTCATTTTTATTATAAATAAAAAAATGATGAAATAAATCCAATGGATTAAAACTGAAAATTTCTTTTTTCTGTGTTCTGTAAAGTTATTTCGAAATGCTTGTTCTATTTATTTTCTAGAATGTCTAATATCTGGTTTATATCTTTTATGAAAAAAAATTTAATTTTCATAAGGTCTTCTTGACTGTTATTCAAAAGGTGAAATAATGCATATATATTAGATTTTTTTAGACAATTACAGATTCTAGGAGGCAATTCTAATTGGTCAATAAAAATATATTGAAATACTATTTATATTTATTTTTTCTCAGTTTAGCCAATCTATCATGGAACAGAAAAGGTAGTAAAGAAACCTTGTGTTGATTGTTCTCCAAATAGAACATTTATTCTTCCGCATGTAGAAAGAGAATAAATTAATTAATTAAATTTCGGGAGGCTTCATGAAGTGCTTCTTTAGGAGTTAAAGTTCCATTTCTCCATATTTCTAGAAAAAGTACGGCTTCTTTTTCATCCCCAGTCTCATAAGAATGAATACTATGATTTGCATTTTGAACAGACATAAATACATTATCTATACGATAATTTCCGTCTTGAAAGTTTTTTTTTTCATTTTTAGACAATATCCTTGATTCTTCTCGATTTGTAATCCAATACACAAATCAATTGGTTCTGTTAGACTCGTTATATGCTGTGTATTATCAACAATTTCTCCTGAGGGTGGTAAAATGATATCTTGAGCAGCTACATATCCGGGTCCTTTGACACAAATAAAGGCGTCGCGAGTTCCATACAGATTACTTCTTAATACAATTCCTTTCAAATTCATTAAAGTTTCATATACTGATTCTTGAATACCTACGATGGTAGAATATTGATGTGGTATTTTCTCAGATTTTGCACTTGTAATACATGTTCCTTCAATTTCTCCAAGAAAACCTTTTTGCATCGCAATGCCTATTGTGTCAGCTTGACCTTTCTTAAGTGGAGACAGAATAAAGTGTCTGTAAGAAAGATGCTTATTTTCTCTTCTTGATTCAGCACATTTCCACTATAGTGTCCGAGTATATAATTTTACTTTCTCTCGAACCATAGTAATATTATTTGATTAGATCATTTAATCATTTATTTTTCTTGAAATTTTTGCAGCCTTTAGTTCTATTTCTATACACGTCTATTTTAGGAGATCTAAAACCATTATGTGGCGTAGGAGTTACATCCCATACGAAACTTAAAAGTATACCGCTTCTACGAATAGCTCGTAATATTGCATCTCTTCCGAGTCCATGCCTTTTATTATGACTTCGGCTCATTGCATACCTTGATATACTACTGCTCGAATAACATTTCGTGCTGCGATTTGAGCGGCAAAATGTGTCCATCTTCTTGTACCCTTGAATCCACAAGTACCAGCGAAGGACCAAGAAATTACCCGACCTCGTACATCTGTAATAGTAACTATAGTATTGTTGAAACTTGCTTGAACATGAATAACTCAATTTGGTATTCTACGTGCATTTTTACGTGAACCATTCCGACCATTCTTACGTGAACAGACTCTTGGTATAGGTTTTGGTTTTTCCATATGTTATCATTTCATAAAGATAAGTCAGAGATATATAGAGATATCCATTTCATGTAACAACATATATTTTTTTTTGTTCATGGTTTTTTAAGGAAGTCCTTTTTAAAAATATTATCCTTATCTTTGTTTATGTCTCGGGTTCGAACAAATTACTATAATTTGTCCCCACATACGGATTAGTCGATACTTTTCGCAAATTTTACGAACGAAAGCCCTTATTTTCATAGTAGTTATTGGAAGAAAATAAGGTTTTTGAAATTTTTGAATCTAGAATCAAATTTCATTATCTCATTTTTTTTCTTTGTAGAAGCCTTACCTTTAAAGTATCAACATATATTGGACGAGTTAGATTAATATTCGAATTAGACAATCTTTTTTTTTGCACAAACGGTAAGTTTTAGATATTAGAAAGATTACCATATATAACCTAAAATTCTCAGAATTCGTTGATAGTTAGAATAAATTCGTAAACTAAGTCGACTGACTCGTTTTAAATTTAAAAGAGTTCTATATGGTTTTTTTATTATTTTGTCTATCTCTCAGGGTTAAAACCAAAAAAAAATTTGTTTTTTCCTCGATGTGTTCTTACGTTTCCGATAAAACCTTCTCATAAAAGTATTTTAATAAAATTTTCAGTGATGTTAGTAGATACTATTCGAACTGTCCGTTTTCTATTCATGTCAGCATTTCGTGTAGAGGTTATTATATCCGCAATAGTGTCTCTACCCATGATAAACTAAAATTATTGTTGTCTTTGAATGTTTATATAACATATTCTTTTTCTTTACTTTCTTTTTCTATATATATATATATATATATATTTCTATATATATATATATATATATATATATATATATATATTAAATAATAAAAATGAATAGATATTAAAATAATATAAAAGAAATATAAATATTTAAATAGATAAGAAAAAAATAGATATTAAAATATATAAAATACGAATTCTTTATATAAATATCTATATTACTCTTATTTTTATTTTTATTTTTGATTTCTTTAATAGTTTTTTTTCTATATATTATTTACTAGATATTATGGATATTATGAAATAATTATTAATATTTAAAATCTGAATTAAATTATAATTAAATTATTATTAACTGATAATATATATAATATTATGATAATATATAATCTTTTTGTCTATTTATAATATAATATTTTTGTTTCATTAAGGGTATATGCATGAGAAGCACTCTATTAATTTATTTATTTGATTTAAATACTATAACTAAACTAGATTAAATTAAGATCTCATTTTAGTCTTATAATACCTCAAGAGCTAATGCAACTACTTTCGTAAAATTTAATTGCCTCAATTCCCGGTGGTATACACCAAAAACGTGAGTTCTTTTTGGATTTTCTTCTTGATAATGACAAATTTCGCATTGTCATCATATCGTATTATCATCCTATTCTTACGTTTGAGTTTTTTACAAGTATGTACAATTATAGCTCTAATCACTTTTGATCTTTCTATGGGCGCGTTTTGTACTACTTCCTTGATCACAACAACAATAACGTCACCAATATCAGCATATCGTCGATTACTAGCCCCTATGATTCGAATACAAATTAATTCTCGGGCCCTGCTGTTGTCTGCTGCATTTGAATGAGTCTGAGGTTGAATCATATCATTTTTTATCTGTTCTTTCAATTTTCAATGTGAAGAAAAAATATATATTGTTTGTCAATAAAAAACCTGAAAGAAATGTTTTATCCCTTAATTTCTTTTTTAACTCTACATATCTATCCCGTTAATGAATTGAGATTTTATAGGAATTTTGGACACCGCTATTGAAATAACCCTTCTGGCTATATTTTCGGCTACTCCACCCATTTCAAAAAGTATTCTACCCTGTTTAACGACAGCTACCCAATATTCGGTAGATCATTTCCCTGAACCCATGCGCGTTTCTGTAGGTCTTACTATAACTGGTTTGTCTGGAAATATGCGTACCCATATTTTTTCCATGCGGCGTACATTTCGTGCCATTTCTCGTCTCCCTGCTTCTATTTGTCTAGATGTGAACCAAGCGAGTTCCAATGCTTCAAGAGCATATCTGCCGAAACAAATCTGATGACCTCGAAAATATTTTTTTTAGTCTTTCCTCTATGTTGTTTACAGAATCTAGTTTGTTTGGGGTTATAGTTGATGGTTGTTTATAAATTCCATCTCTACTCCATAACCGGACGTGAGTGTTTCATCTCATGCAGCTCCTCGCGAATGAAATAACTTATAATATTGTATTAAAATATACATGCAGTTAATGACTAATCGACCAAATAATAGGATTCTTTAAGATTTCATTAAATCTATTCTAATTGTAAATTTTTATATCTTTTTTGGAAATAGAATTAAAGATACATTCTCTTTTCTATTTATAGAAAATAGATGATTTA
Source organism: Limnanthes douglasii subsp. nivea (assembly GCA_036936605.1). NCBI lineage: Eukaryota > Viridiplantae > Streptophyta > Magnoliopsida > Brassicales > Limnanthaceae > Limnanthes > Limnanthes douglasii. Next base: position 78,147,790 of record JAUPFV010000004.1, read on the forward strand.
ATGTCTAATCTTTATTTTTTTTTGCTTTTTTTAGCTTAGTGGATCAACCAAAATTGATCAATCCAATAAAATAAAAAAATTACGGCGAATATTTACTCTTTTAAATATCTATTTCCATTTTAGGGTTAGAGTTAGCCCACGACCTCTCATAATTATAATAGATGGATAGGTTTCTAGTTTGTTCCGACATCCCACCCAATGAATAATTAGAACTCCTTTTCAATAAAATCTTCTGAATTCATAGGTTTCGTCGATTCCATCGCTTCTTGATTAATTTTTAGGTATGAATTCTACTAATGGAACCTTTGATTTTTAATTCAAAAAAATGAATAAATTTTTATTAATTTGTTTTGAGTAAATCTTCTTAGTTTTTATTGGCTCAATGCTTTTTTTTTGTTCTATGAACAAATTTTTATAATTATAATTATAAATAACTAATTAATAATTATGCATGAATCTGTATTGATGCTTTATTACATTGCCTTTTATGAGATGACCTCATAGACCTTACATATTGGAATCATACATCATTGAGCTTTTTTCTTTCTCTCATCCTTCCTTTTATCGACATACTTTCCTTCAAAACTTATATTAGAATCAAATCTTTTATTTTTTATTTTTTTTCTTCATTTTCTACAACGATATTATAAAAATATCATATTTTGACTCGTTCTTTGGATCCATATAATACGAAGAAATGAGTTGGTTATTCGTACTAGAGTTTTTAGTTCCTATTATAGGTCGGTTCTTTTTTTTTACTCCTAATCCTAAACCACCGAGTCACACACTAAGCATAGCAATTTTATCAAATAATCTATCAAAATTTTTATACAACTCTATAAAATTGACATAGAATTATTCATTTTTTAACAAAAAAAAAGAAGGAAAGAAAGAATTTTTCATTTTTATTAATCAATGTCTAATAATGTAGTGGCTAATAATGTAAAGACAAGTAAAGCCTTTTTATTCTTTGTCCACAAATATTCAAATTTTGAAACCTAATACCCAATAGATTGTTCGAACTGTATAGGAAGAATAATTAATTTTAGCCTCAATGGTTTGTAGCGGAAGCGTGCCTTCTCTAATCCAATCCAAACGTGTGATTTTTTCCCCGTCCATCCGGTCTGCTATTTGTACTTGAATTCCTTTTGTATTTGCTTGTTCAGTTAATTCAATAGCTTTCTTCATTGCTTTCCGAAAATAAACTATATTTTCAATTGTCCAGCTATAAATTCTGTAAGAATATTAGGGTGTCCATAAGGATTTGAAATTCTTGTAATAGAAATATTGAGTTTTCGTTTCACACAATTTTTTTTGTACGTTCATTTGTAATTCTTGGATTCTTCTTTGTTTATTTTCGATTAATAATTTTGGAAATCCCATATAAATTCTGACCTGAATAAGATCAGTCCTTTTTTTAATTTCTATACGTATAATTCCCTCGACACTAGAGGATATTTTAATATTTTTTGTACATAATTCTTGATAGAATATCATATATTTTTTATCTTCTTTTAAACCTTCAAAATATTTTTTTATTTGTGTAAATCAAAGCAGATGATGACTTTCGGTTGTACCAAGTCTGAAACCAAGTGGATTTATTTTTTATCCCATAAGTCTTCACTATGTATCTGTATCCGGATGTGTCATTTTTGGGTTCTTATTTCTCCATCCGGATGCATGTTTTTTTTAAGCACATTACCGATTCTGCATATTCGTCATATATGGATATCTTTTACTATATGATACTTATATGATAAGTGGGTTTTTTTATCGGATAACTCCGTCATCAGGCTCGAGGCTTAAATTGTTTCACAATAGTACCCTCATTTACTTTGGATTTCTTAATAATTAAACCCGTTTTGTTGAAACCTTTATTGTGACTAGCATTTGCTGTTGTCGAATAAGCCAATCGAAAAATAGGATAACATGCTCGATAAGGCATAAATTCTAGTATCATAAGTGTTTCTTCGTAGGAACGTCCACCAATCTGATCAATTACTCTTCTTGCTTTGTGCACAGACATACATATATGTTGACCCAACGCGTATACTTTTGTATAAGATTTTTTATTTCGCTTCTTTATCATAAGGTTCACTTCTAACTCCTCTCACTAAAGAATCTATATTCATTTTATTAACGACGAGACTTAGTATCATTTTTCGTATGTCTAAGAAAATTTATAATAGGTGAAAATTCTCCTAATTTATGTCCTATCATACGATCTGTTATATAAACAGGTAATTGTTCCCGTCCATTGTGTGTATAATGGTAGATAAGGCCGTGTAGAAAAATAATTTTATCTGCTATATTGGAATTCACAACCACATGTGTCTTTGTTCTAACCACCGCGTAACCCCCATACATAAGATAGGCTGGTTTTCTTGAAAAGAATCCTTTCTATGATCAGACTCGAGATGACGTGTATGAACAGGTTCCGTAAGATTGAGTCGAATAACTATAGAATTGACATAATCTATTTATTTTTAGCTCTTTTTTACTTACTTAATTTTTTATTTACTTAAATTAATTAAACTTATAACATAGATTTAATTATTCATATATAAATAGTATGTAAATGCATTCATTTCCTATGCATTGACACGATTTATGATACTATTGGAGTGAAACAAAAGATCTAAAAAAGAGTAGAGGCTCGACTATATTAGTAACAAGTAAACCCTTGGTATGTGAAAAATCTCGATATATTTTTGGGACTTAGGGCAAATCACAAGGTCTGAGATGACCCTAAAATCACTTAATCATGATACACTTTGTAAGCTGACTTGGGTATTGAGCATTTATCTGTAAGAATTAAATTGAATTGCTCCTTCGGAAAATAGAATTGGGGTAATTTTTTTATTTACATATGTAACCTTTCATATATGTATGGATAACATATAGATTTTATAGCATATTGCTTGATATATTTTATGTGTAATTAATATGTATTAATTTTGTTTGATTGATTCTTACTCGAGCCGGATGATGAAAAATTATCATGTCTGGTTCCTTCGGGGGATGAATCTATACGAATTCACCTATCCCAATAACAAAAAATTTGACTTGAATGATCTTGTATTATGAGCTAAATTAGCTAAAGGTATGGGTCATAATTATTACGGGGAACCCACATGGCCCCATGATCTTTTATATATATTTCTGGTAGTAATTCTTGGTACTATTTCCTATAATGTAGGCTTAGCTGTCGTAGAACCATCAATAATTGGTGAACCCGCGGATCCATTTACAACTCCTTTGGAAATATTACATGAATGGTATTTCTTTCCCGTATTTCAAATTTTTCGTAGAGTACCCAAAACATTATTGGGTGTTCTTTTAATGGTTTCAGTACCCGCAGGATTATTAACAGTCCTGTTTTTGGAAAATGTTAATAAATTTCAAAATCCATTCCGTCGTCCAGTAGCAACAACCGTCTTTTTTATTGGAACAGTTGTGGTCCTGTGGTTGGGTATTGGAGCAACATTACCGATTGATAAATATCTAACTTTAGGTGTTTTTTAATTAAATTGATTCAATTGTCAAATCAGACAACATGAGTATCTAGGGAGAATTCATTTTGAAGCGCCTACTCCCTAGATACATCCATTTTCTATTTTAATTAAATTCTGGTGTGAAGAGAATCTATATAGAATCTATGGGTTGTAGTGAAAGTTGAAAACCACTTTCATTTTTATTATAAATAAAAAAATGATGAAATAAATCCAATGGATTAAAACTGAAAATTTCTTTTTTCTGTGTTCTGTAAAGTTATTTCGAAATGCTTGTTCTATTTATTTTCTAGAATGTCTAATATCTGGTTTATATCTTTTATGAAAAAAAAATTAATTTTCATAAGGTCTTCTTGACTGTTATTCAAAAGGTGAAATAATGCATATATATTAGATTTTTTTAGACAATTACAGATTCTAGGAGGCAATTCTAATTGGTCAATAAAAATATATTGAAATACTATTTATATTTATTTTTTCTCAATTTAGCCAATCTATCATGGAAAAGAAAAGGTAGTAAAGAAACCTTGTGTTGATTGTTCTCAAAATAGAACATTTATTCTTCCGCATGTAGAAAGAGAATAAATTAAACGTACCTCTCCAAACTTTTCTGATTCACCGAATATTTCCCACTTGGGCGACTTTTGTTGAGCAGTTTTTGGATATCAAACGTACCTCTCCATAAGGTAATTTTAATATGGCTGATTTTCCCTTTTTTGTAATAAGTTTTGCTACAGCACCCGCTGCTTTAGCTAATTGTCCACCTTTTCTAAGTGTGATTTCTATATTATGTATGACCGTGGCTAAGGGCATATCGATTGAAGTAGATTATTCTTTTTGATTAATCAAATCTCCTTCCCAAACTGTACAAGCTTCTTCCAAAGCATACAACTTTCTGGATGTAGATGATGAAATCTATACAGATGGATACGATCTATAGGGTATAATGAAGTACCACACGATTGGACATATAGGAATCCAAATATACCAAATAAATGATGTTATGATCTTCTACATCCTAGGTCTTCATGTTCCGTCACCTGGATTATTATCTTCATATAGCATACAGACCGAATGAATCTATGAAATTATAACGATATTTCCACATATTCATATCTTCCACATATTCATATTAGGGGTGACGTAGGAGACATCTCTATTCCCCACCCTCCCGGGAAATCTTTAGAATTACCACTACTTAGCTTTCAATTCGCTTCTTACCATCAAATGAAATGTAACCTGTCCTCCTCTTTTTGAAACAAGGGGCGCTTCTGATTTTGTCGGTGCTTGAAACAATTTTGTCTTCTCCATATTACTATATCTCTAGAGTCAATAATTTTATATGAGGAACTACTGTACTCAATCACTTGTTGTCGTTACTCTTTAGTGTGTTGTAGAGGTCTATCCTGTAGAGGTACTCAAATTGGATCAGTGATCGATTTCTAGGTTTCGTCGTAAACCTAATTGATTACTTCCAATTACATAAATCAATAGTTCAAACCACACTCAAAGGTAGGGCATTTCCCATTTTTATAGGAACTTTTGTACCATTAATGGTATCTCCAATTATAGCCCCTCTAGGATGTAAAATATATCTCTTCTCACCATCTCCATATTGTATGAGACAAATGTATGTATTTTGATTAGGATCGTATTCTATGGTTACCATTCTACCATATATGTCTTTTTCATTTCGTTAAAAATCTAATTTACGGTATAGACGCTTATGACCTCCCCATATATGCCTTGCGGTAATGGTTCCTTTAGCATTACGACCTTTACCACAATGATGCTGTCCATAGATCAAATTATTTCAAGGATTGGATTTCACTTGACTGTCTACGACTCTATTGTGTGTGCTCGGGGTAGAAGTTTTGTATAAATATATCACCATGCTATCAAGTATTTTTATTTAATTTCTTTTCTTTCTAAAAAGTGAAATTGAATAACCCAGTTGAAGCGTAATGATCATACGTTTGTAATGCATTTTATGTCCCATAATAGGTCTCATTCTTCTACCCTTTTCGGGGAGTCAATGGTTATTCATAGCTATTACCTTGACACCAAAGAAGAGTTCGACCCAATGCTTCATTTCTGTCATAGTTGATCTTGATTCAATATTAAAAGTATATTAATTTTTCAACAATAACCGAATACTTTTATCTGTCAATACTGCATATTTGATTCCATCATTAAATCTAATTTCTTCCCTATGAGTTTTAGTCTCAATAAGAATGTTAGTTTTTACTGTTCATATGTTATGATATGAATATACCAAACCAATTCGTTATGTGTAAATGATGAGATTCCATTGATACAGAGCCAATTCCAATAGACTTATTGGAGGGCCCGGTCTCATTGGCGTGCATCTAGTAGCAATTGAACCTACGAATTCGCCAATTATGAGTTCAACGCTTTAACCATTCAGTCTTGGATGGTTAGTGGGGATCCTCATACATGATGAATAACAAAATTCCAATTGAAATGAAATCTTTAGGATAAATCAATACAACTTAGGAGGAATCAGTGAAAGGGCATCAATTCAAATCCTGGATTTTCGAATTGAGAAACATGTTGAGAGAGATCAAGAATTCTAATTATTTCTTAGATTCATGGACCAAATTCAATTCAGTGGGATCTTTTATTCACATTTGTTTCCACAAGAAACGTTTTATAAAATTCTTGGACCCTCGAAGTTTGAGTATCCTACTTTCACGCAATTCACAGGGTTCAACAAACAATCGATATTTCACGATCAAGGGTGTACTACTATTTGTAGTAGCAGTCCTTACATATCGTATTAACATCTAAATATGGTTGAAAAAAATATCTATTTGACAGGGCTTCTTCCTAAACCTATGAATTCCATTGGACCCAGAAATGCTACATTGGAAGAATCTTTTGGGTCTTCCAATATCAATAGGTTGATTGTTTCACTCCTGTATCTTCCAAAAGTAAAATAGATCTCTAAGATCTGTTTCTTGGATCCATAAGAGAGTACTTGGGTTCTCCCAATAACTAAAAAGTGTATCATGCTTTAATCTAACTAGAGTTTTTGGTGGTGGTTGAGCTGGATCAGAAAAAATAGGGATTTTAGTTGTAAGATATGAAATAAAACCGTCGCTGGAATTGATATCTCATTCAAAGAGAAAGATATCAAATATCTAGAGTTTCTTTTTGTCTATTATATGGATGATCCGATCCGCAAAGGGCTTAATTGTGGATTGTTTGATTGTCTTTCTCCAAGTAAGAGGTGAAATATAATCAACTTGAATTCGGGGCAGCTATACGAAATCTTAGTGAAATACTGGATTTGTTATCTCATGTTTGCTTTTCGTAAAAAAATACAAATTAAAATTGAAGCGAAGGGTTTCTTCAAACAAAAAAGAGTTGAGTCAACTATTCAATCAAATGATATTGAGCATGTTTCCCATCTCTTCTGGAGAAACAAGTGGGTTATTTCTATTTCGTTGCAAAATTGTGCTCAATTTCATGTGTGGAAATTCCGCCAAAAGTCAGATTTTTTGAGGAACATATGAAGATAGAATTCGATTTGGTTAGACAATGTGTGGTTGGTAAACAAGGATAATTTTTTTAGCAAGGTACAAAATGTATCGTCAAATATTTAATATGATTCCGCAGGGTCTAGTTTTGTTCAAGTAATAGATTCTAGCCAATTGAAATGATTTTTGATCAATTCAATGATCATTTCGATTCCATTAGTAATGAGGATTCAGAATATCACACATTGATCAATCAAAGAGAGATTCAACAACTAAAAGAAATATTGATTCTTTTGGATCCTTCTTTTCTTCAAACGGAACGAAGAGAGATAGAATCAAACCGATTCCCTAAATGCATTTTTGGATATCCCTCAATGCCCCGACTATTCACGGAACGTGAGAAGCGGATGAATAATCATCTGCTTATGGAAGAAAGCAAAAAATTTCTTGGGAATCCTACAAGACTCATTCGTTCTTTTTTATCTGACAGATAGTCAGAACTTCATCTGGGTTCCAATCCTACTGAGAGGTCCACCAGGGATCATAAATTGGTGAAGAAAGAACAAGATGTTTCTTTTTGTCCCTTTAGGCGATCAGAAAATAAATAAATAGTTAATATATTCAAGATAATTACGTATTTACAAATTACCGTCTCAATTCATCCCATTTTATCATATATGGGATGTGATATGGTTCTGAAGGATGAACTGGATATGGACAGTTCCAATAAGATTTAATTCTTGAACAAAAATCCACTTTTTTTTATTTATTTCATCTATTCCATGACCGGAACAGGGGGGGTACACATTACACCATGATTTCGAATCAAAAGAAAGATTTCAAGCAATGACAGATCTATTCACTCTATCAATAACCGAGCTAGATCTGGTGTATCATAAGTGATTTTCCTTTTCTATTGATTCCTAGGGATTGGGTCAAAGATAATTCTTGAATGAGGTATTCAACTCCATGGATGAACCGAAAAATAAATCTTTATTGGTTCTACCTCCTATTTTTTATGAAGAAAAATAAATCTTTTTATCGAATGATCAGAAAAAGGGTCTGGATCTTCTACGGGAATGATTTGGAAGAACCAAAACAAAAAATAGTGGTATTTTCTAGAAACAACATAATGGAGGCGGTCAATCAATATAGATTGATCCGAAATCTGATTCAAATTCAATATAATACCTATTGGTACATAAGAAATGTATTGAATCGATTCTTTTTAATGAATAGACCTGAGCACAACTTCAAATATGGAATTCAAAGGGATCAAATAGAAATGATCGTCTGAATCATACAACTATAATAAAATATACAATCAACCAACACTTATCGAATTTGAAAAAGAGTAAGAAGAAATTCTTTGATCCTCATATTTTTCTTTCTCAAAGGGAGAGATCCATAAATCGGGATCCTAATGCATATAGATATAAATGGTCCAATAATGTTTAGGAGCATTTGGAACATTTATTTTCTGAGCAGAAGAGCCATTTCTTTTTGTCCAAGTTACTTTTCTTATTATCTAACTAACTTTCTTTTTTCTTTGTGAGTTTCGAGAAAGTCCCCTTTAATAGCTCTTAGATCCACATCTATGAATTGGAAGGTCTGAACGATCAACTCTGCAATGAGTTGTTAGAATCAATAGGTCTTTGAATCGTTCATTTGAAAAAATTGAAACCTTTTTTATTGGATGATCATAATACTTTTCAAAAATCGAAATTCTTGATCAATGGAGGAACAATATCACCGCTTTTGTTCAATAAGATACCAAAGTGGATGATTGACTCATTCCATACTAGAAAGAATCGCATGAAATCTTTTGATAACACGGATTCCTATTTCCCAATGATATCCCACGATCAAGACAATTGGCTGAATCCCGTGAAACCATTTCATAGAAGTTCATTGATATCTTCTTTTTATAAAACAAATCGACTTGATTCTTGAATAATCCATATTACTTTTGCTTCTATTATTACAAAAGATTCTCTTTTTATGTGGAAAATGCACGTGTCAATAATTCTTAATTTACGTATGGACAATTCCTCAATATCTTGTTCATTCACAACAAAATATTTTCTTTGTGCGGTGATAAAAACATGCTTTTTTGGAGAGAGATACTATTTCACCTTCACCAATCGAGTCACATGTATCCAATATATTAATATCTAACGATTTTCCACAAAATGGTGACGAAAAGTATAACTTGTAAAAATATTTCCATTTTGCAATTTGATCTGATCCATTAGTTCGTAGAGGTATTTATCCGATCACATGCATTTCTGGAACACCTCTAACAGAGGGACAAATAGTCCATTTTGAAAAAACTTATTGTCAACCTCTTTCATATATGAATCTATCTTATTCATAAGAGAAGAACTTGCATCAATATCACAATTTCAATTCAAACATGGGTTTGATTCACACTCCATGTTCTGATAAATATTTACCATCCGAAAACAGGAAAAAACAGAGTCTTTGTCTAAACAAATACGTTGAGAAAGGGCCGATGGATAGAATTTTTCAACGAGATAGTGCTTTTTCAACTCTCTCAAAATGGAATCTATTCCAAACATATATCTCATGGTTTCTTAATTCGACAAGGTATAACTATCGATTTTTTTTATTTTTTGATACTTTTTCAGACCTATTGCCGATACTAAGTAGCAGTAAAAAATTTGTATCTATTTTTTTTATTATATTATGCATTGATCAGATATATTATTGTGAATTCTTATGACAAAATTTTGTCATTCACAATAGACTCTGATAAGTGAGATTTCGAGTCAGTCTTTACATAATCTTGTTTTTTCCTAAGAAATGATTCATCGAAATAATAAGCCACCATCGATATCGACCCTTTTCGGAGATCTCCAAATGTTTGGAAGTTCTTTTATTCAATCCTTTTCATTCTTCTTGTTGCTGCATATCTCATTCGTATACATCTTCTCATTGTTTCCCGAGCCTATAGTGAGTTACAGAAAGAGTTCGTAAATGTCAAATCTTTGATGATTTCATCATACATTATTGAGTTGTAAAAACTTCTGGATAGGTATCCTACATTTGAACTGAATTATTTTTGGTTAAAAAATCTTTTTCTAGTTCCTCTGGAATAATTTCTAGAAGAAATACGGGGTTTTGGTGGATACATGCTATGGGGTGGTGATCCCACTTATGGGGTCAAATCAATACGTTCTAAGAAGAAAGATTTGAATATCAATTTCATCGATATCATCTATCTCATAAGTATCATACCAAATCCCATCAATCGAATCACTATTTTGAGAAATACAAGACGTCTAAGTCATACGAGTAAAAAGATCCATTCACAGATAAAATAAAGCGTGAGCGGTGATTGGATTAATGATAAAATAGAATCTTGGGTCACGAATAATAATTCAATTGATGATAAAGAAAGAGAATTCTTGGTTCAGTTCTCAACCTTAAGGAGAGAAAAAAGATTGATTAAATTCTATTGAGTCTGATTCATAGTGATCATTTATTAAAGAATGACTATGGTTATCAAATAGTTGAAGAACCGGGAACAATTAACTTACAATACTTAATTGACATTCATAAAAAGTATCTAATGAATTATGAGTTCAATACATCATATTTAGCAGAAAGACAGATATTTCTTGCTCATTATCAGACATCACTTTTTCACAAACTTCATGTGGGGCTAACCGTTTTCATTTCCCGTCTCATGTATAACCTTTTTTGCTCTGCTTAGCCCTATCCCCCTCTAGGGGTATTTTAGTACTAGGTTCGATAGGAATCGGACGATCCTATTTGGTCAAACACCTAGCGACAAACTCCTATGTTCGTTTTATTACAGTATTTCTGAACAAGTTCCCTGATAACAAGCCTAAAGGGTTTTTTTATTGATGATATAAATATTGATGCTAGTTAGGATATTGATGATATCGATATTGATGATTGTAGCGATATTGATCATAATGATGATATCGACCGCGAACTTGATACAGAGCTGAAGCTTCCAACTATGGATATGATGTCGGAAATAGACCGGTTTTATATAACCTTCAATTCGAATTAGCAAAAACAATGTTTCTTAGTATAATATGGATCCTAAACATTCATGATCTGGATATGAATGAGTCGAATTATTTATCCTTCAATCTATTAGTGAACTCTCTCTCCAGGGATTTTGAAAGATGTTCCACTATAAATATTATTATTATTGCTTCGACTCATATTCCCCAAAAAGTGGATCCCGATCTAATAGGCCCGAATAAATTAAATACATATATTAAGATACGAAGGCTTCTTAGTCCACAACAACGAAAGCACTTTTTCACTCTTTCGTATACTAGGGGATTTCACTTAGAAAATAAAATGTTCCATACTAATGGATTCGAGTCCATAACCATGGGTTCCAATGCACGAGATCTTGTAGCACTTACTAATAAGGCTCTATCAATTAGTATTACACAAAAGAAATCAATTGTAGAGAGTAATATAATTACATCCTCTCTTTATAGAAAAAACTTGGGCTTTGCGATCCCAGGTAAGATTGACTCAGGATTATGGGATCATTTTCTATCAGATAGGAAGGGTTGTTGCACAAAATGTACTACTAATTAATCGCCTAATAGATACTATATCTATCTATATAAAGAAGAAATCATGTAACGAACGGGATTCTTATTTGTACAAATGGTACTTCGAACTTGGAACGAGAATGAAGATATTAAGGATACTTCTTTATCTTTTGAGTTGTTCAGCCGGATCGGTCGCTCAAGACCTTTGGTCTCTACCCCGAACCGATGAAAAATATGGGATCACTTCTTATGGATTCGTTGAGAATGATTCTGATCTAGTTCAAAGCCTATTAGAAGTAGAAGGCGCTCTAGTGGGATCCTAACGGATAGAAAAAGATCAGTCAGTTTGATAATGATCGAGTGATATTTCTTCTTCGGTCTGAACCAAGGAATCCTTTATATATGATGCAAAAATGATCTTGTTCAATCGTTGATTAGAGATTTCTTTATGAAAACGACGAATCAGATTTTGAAGAAGGGGAAGTAGAAGGGGTCCTCGACCTGCAACATATAGAGGAGGATTTATTCAATCATATAGTATGGGCTCCTAGAATATGGCACCCTTAGGGCTTTCTATTTGATTGCATCGAAAAGCCTGATGAATTGGGATTTTCCTATTGGGCCGGGTCCTTTCGGGGAAAGTGGATCATTTATGATGAAAATGATGAGCTTCAACAGAATGATTCGGAGTTCCTGCAGAGTGGAACCATGCATTACCAGACACCAGATAGATCTTCCAAAGAACAAGGCTTTTTTCGAATAAGCCAATTCATTTGCGACCCCGTGGATCCAATTTTTTCCTATTCAAAGATCAGCCCTTTGTCTATGTGTTTTCACATCGAGAATTCTTTGCAGATCCTCCTACAATTATATATAAACGTTGCTTTATCAAGAATACACAAGAAAAACACTTCGAATTGTTGATTCATCTCCAAAGATGGCTTAGAACCAATAGTTCATTATCTAATGAATTTTTCCGTTCTAATACTTCATCCGAGAGTTATCAGTATTTATCAAATTTATTCCTATCTAACAGAACACCATTGGATCAAATGACAAAGATATTTGTTAAAAAATGGCTTTTCTTGGATGAAATAAAAATTGGATTCATGTAACAGGAGAAAGGTTTCCCATTACTTAGCCGAAAATATCCTACTCCTGAAACATGGAAGAATTGAAATATTAGATCAAAACACTATGTATGGATGATATGAACTGGTTAAACAAGAATTCGTGAACAACGAACAACCAGAAGATAGAGAAAGAGAAGATCGTCAAGATTTTGTGATCTGCTGCCGAACTTATTCCAAGTCAATAAGATATCTTGAAAAGATCTCTTATCTCTTATTGAAATGCTCATTCAATGAGCATTCTCACTATTATGCTTTGAAGAGGACTCGAACCTCCACGCTCTTTAGCACGATATTTTGAGTCTCGCGTGTTTACCATTTCACCACCAAGGCATCTTTAAAGTGAATATATTTCATGAATATGATATCTATCTAGTATGGTGTATGGAATATATGACAAAGGTGGAGTATTTCTATTGATCAGTCATATAGGCCCGAGTCGGACATCCAATTTCTTTGTCTTGAATTATCCGTGGGATGTCTTATATATTAATATTATAGAAAAAATAAAAAAGATGGACAATCAAATCTATTTCTCAATTCAATAGAAGCCCAAAGAGGAGGATCCCAAATAACGTTAGATATGTAAAAAGTAGGTCCGATTACGCCTATTCGTAATCCTAAATGGAATGTAACGACGTAGGGATCCATATGTAAACATAGCATCTATTAAAATATGCTCGAATGACCTCTTCTCTAATGAGAATGTATATAAACTTATTTCGGTCTGGTCCAGTATGGAATGAACTTATAATCATGGAATTGACTCGATCATCAGATTATAGATTATAAGTTCATAACCCTAGCCCATTCCCATTTTGGGTGGAACCAATCTACTAATTTTTTTATTCCAGTTAGTATTAATAAAAGGGATCTTGAACTAAGAAATATATTCTATAAGCTAAAAAGGTATATTGAGGAATAACAATAATCGAGTTCATTGATATTCCTCGTATAGTAGATGCTATCACACATACAATCATACTCAATCTGATGGAATTGTTTTATCTGAAAGGGGATCTTCTATAATTTTGCACGTGAGGGGTTATTTCTTGGTTTTGTCCAGTCATTAATAACTTGATTATTTTAAGATAATATTAAATAGAAGAACACTTGTAAGGAGTCCTATTGAAACCAAGAAATACAGGCCTGCCTGCCATTCACACCAGAATAAATGGAGATTTCCGAAAAAACCCGCTAGTGAAGGAAGACCTCCTATGGATAAGAGACATAGAGCCAAAGAGAGAGCCAAAAAAGGATCTTTTATGTATAATCCTGCATAATCTCGAATGTTATCAGTGTCGGTACGTAGACCAAATGATAAAATACAAGCAAAAGTTCCCAGATTCATGGAGATTTTGAAGATCATATAAGTTATCATGCTTGCATACCCACCATTTGAGTCTCGAACAATTATTCCAATAATTACATATCTAATTTGAATTAGGGACGAATATGCAAGCTTACGTTTCATGCTTGTTTGAGTAATAACAATGATATTTCCTAATATCATGCTAAGAATAGCTAGGATTTCCAGAAGAATATGACATTCATTTGATGAGAAATAAAAAGGAATATCAAAAATTTGAGTGGTTGAAGCTAAAGAAGCTACTTTCGAAGTAATATAAAGAAGAATAACGACTGGAGTGGGAGAGTCAGCGTCGAAAATAAGATTCCTCACTTCTTTCTCTCATTCAAAACCGTGCATGAGACTTTCATCTCGTACGACTCCTAAGTGATAAAAGTAAAGAAGAACTCATCTTCTTTATTTTTTTATTACCTTCTTCGAGTATGTATAAGATGGTAACTTTTTGAGGAATCCTTCATTAGTGGTTGTGAATGACTTATTTTTCTCAAAATATTTTACCTTGGTTCCGTAGGAGCAAGTCAGAAAGATTGAGTAATAGAACCTTCTGATTTGATTCGTTTTCAATAGCCATGAGATGGTCATCTTCAGGTGATCCTTTTCTCGACGGATGCTCCTATTACACTCGTAGTCTCTGAAGGATGAGAACCAACTATGTAGCATCTACATCGAGAATTCAAGTATTGTATACGTTATTAGTTTGATCATTTGTAGGAACTATCCGTAATAACGAGCTTCCAAAATGGATTTGTTTATCATAAAGAGATTCGTTGTTCCTAACCCTGCTTCACCTTAATTTTCATTTGAACAAGTCAAAGTTATGTCTTGGTCTGAGTGGGGATATAATTTAATTTATGCATTTTTATGGAGCTTTGAAATATCCAAACATCTCACAGATAGATAGAGAGGTAGAAATTTATTAAACGAACCGCATTCCTCCGTATACGTCAGGATTCCATTGATGAGAAAGAACTGGGGAAAGCTTGAACCCAATTCCTACAGTGATGAATATAACCACAATTGAAATTACTAGAAAGTTATACATTTGTGTATTGATAAGACCATTCACTATTTCTTGAAGCTCAATCTCTCTCCCGGATGAACCATATAGCCAAGAGAAACCATAAACCAGAATAGAAGAGCTTGCCCCCCTCATGATTAAATATTTGGTAGTAGCATCATTAGACCGTACATCTTTCTTGATAAATCCAGATAATAGGTTAAAGCATAAACTGAAACATTTTGGAGCTACAAAGATAGTTATTAAATTGTTAGCACCGCATAAAAACATTCCTCCTAAAGTAGTTGTTAATACGAATAACAAAAACTCTGTTATCGCCATTTTTGTACATTCAATGTACTCTACGCATAGAGAAATACAAAGAGTTGAACATAGTAAAATAAGAAATGGAATAATTTTGTTGAAATGTTCATTTGGAATTTTCTTGAAAAACTAATCATAGGTTCTTCTTTTTATCGGAACAATAGGGGCGTTATGCTCATTACTAAACTTGTTGAACTGATGAAATATAACCAAGGTATATATTAGGTAAAATATTAGGATACAATCTAGGAAAATCAAACTTCCATCGAAGAGAAGCAAATGAAAGGCTTTCATAAAAATTCTCGTAAAATCGAGAATGAAATTTTCATTATGTACATGCCAGATCATGAATTAGTAACTTCATCCAATCTCTAAAAATACCAATTATTTCGAACTTTCTATTATTAAAATAGATGATTTATGGAATCCTCATGGATAGGATCAAACCTTGAATCTATGTGTCTATATATATACTGTTCATATATTAACAAAAATGTGCAAAAGCTCTATTTTCCTCTGCCATTATATGAGTCTCTTTCTTTTTCCGTATGGCATCACCACTCCCTTTGGTAGCATCCACTAATTCAGAACTTAATTTGAAAGCCATATTTCGAACCAGGCGTTTTCGGGACCCCTATTAACTAATAAACGGAAAGTGTTTTTCCTTGTCTGGATCCTATTTCAATGGGAACGTGATGAGTTGGTCCACTTACACGTCTTCGTTTTACTGCTATATCGGGAGTTACTCACGTATTTCTTGACGTAAAATAGAAAATGGATTTGTTTTTGTATTTTGTTTAATCATGTTAAGGCTCGATAGATAATTTGATAAGCCAATGATTTTTTTTTTCCGTCTTTTAGAATACGGTTAACCAACATGTTAACTAATCGAT